>JAODVP010136774.1:0-21003 GCA_025400035.1 Tetradonia laticeps
AAAAATATTTAATTGGATTTGATTAATTCTTTATTTCAAATATCAAATTTAATCCAAGACTTCGTGATACAACTGATCAAAAATATAATATTCTATACTGACAATTACCACTAACAAAACAGTATAATTGGTTCCAACATGCCACGGCGATTTTAAAACGTTAAATCAGATGGCTAAGGAGTTATTTTGACATATTTTGATTGAGTACAGTTTTGATTTGACCGTATTCAATAAGTCTAGATCTGTGCTGTAACCAAATCATTTTTAGATAATATAATTGATAAAGTTTAATTAAATTATTAATTATTAATGCAGTCACTTTTTTAACCGACCTGATGTGCTCACATCATCTTATTGCTATACATTCTCTCTCAAATATTACAATGTTATTAAATAATGTCCTAGAATATTACAATGATTAAGCGTTCACCATTCATTTCGTTCGGTAGGTACATAATAATATCGACGAGCAATTAACGCTGCGCCTTGTGTGCACTATTTGCGTGTACGTATGCATCTTCACATCAGATGTCACGAAATCATCTGCGCTAGAATTGAGCGACACAAAATTGTAGCGACTTGCACATAATTATAGAAGCGAGATGCGAAGGTCGACGAATGCGACCCTCACCCAATAATACATTTCTACTTTACTACATTGTTAAGACTTAAGACTTAAATAAAATGTTTTGATTATGAAGCAGCCGTTAACAGTATAAATAGGTTCCTCTTGAGTAAATGTTACTGTTTCACTAAAATGTTTCGATACTAATTATAAACTTAAATAGCATGTCAAGTTATATATTTACATGTAGGTATGACTTCAGTTCCTCCGATAATTAAGAGAAGCTATTTTACCGCTTTTGATGCATTTCTTGAATTCTTTATTGAATCAAAAGTAAGTCAGGGTGTCGATGCCGCATAGATGCAGTGCTTCTTCTTTGTTTGGACAAGTTTAGTAGTTTTCACTGATACCGCATTAGGTGATATTAGTGTTACTACTATATGCGTAGTAACCAAGAAAAGCGTTAATTGAATAATTGTTCATCAATTGCGACATTATACAATTGCTTCGGTAATAGCTTACACATTAACAAGTTGTCTTAATCACTTAACACATTACAAGGGAGGTTTTTCATTCTTCACATTCTCGTTTTAGACAATGTTTATGTTGTATTCTAGATGAGTGCTAATAAGGAATAAGGAATCGCATTAAATAAATCAATCAGTTAATTACTTCATTTAGATTGTCCTGCTTGACATTCAGTTTAGTATATGTAGAGTAAGATGGGGGAACGCGGACATAAGGGGAATGTGGGACAGTCACTATATTTTTAGTTTCCTTAACCTGGTTGATTTGAAAAAAATCATATGGATGCAGAACGGTATTTTATGCAGGCCCACGAAATTTGAGCAAATCTGGATAATTATTGTGATAGCTAGACAATAAACAAAATCCATGCATGCGTTCCGGAGCCTCAATTATTATTGTGCAACATAGAATTCTGCTATAGCAATAATAACGCACTTATTGCGGTGGATCTTGAATGACCAATGTAGTTTAAGGTCTCCTGATGCTGTGTCAAGAGAATTTTATTCTTTTTAGGAGTTTCTTTCATGAGATGTAGTGTTTAAAATGTACGTCTCTGATTGGGGCGAGAGTGGGCCACAGAGTGAGCACAGTTTTTCGGGCATTTTTCGAATCGATTTTCAGTCTAATAAATCGCAAATAAATTGTGTCCGTTGTGTGCCACTTGATACTTGTTAAACATGGCTAAATGTGTCAACGCGTTACAGAATTCTGCACAAGTGCACTCTCATTTTTTGTTTGTTTACGCATGAATCTGCGTTTGTTTGCTAGCGCATTTAATTCTCTGTGGTCAAGGTGATCGCACGCGCTCATTAGTCACATTTCTCTTTACTTTGTGTGCTATACATATAATGTATTTTTAACGTTTCTTTACTTGCTGCGGTTGTGTAATTTTTGCATCATTAACTTTTCGCCAGCGTATGAATATACAGAAGGTGACGAAATATACATAGATGCTCATTAACACGGATCATTGCTTGTTTTTCGAAATAAATGATTACAATGACGATTAAAGTAAAAACGATTTTTGGCCAAGGAAATAGCTGGGGACAAAGGTAAATAGATAACGCATTGAGACATCAATTAGCGGTTTGTTAAACATAATTACAAACATGGGGATTTTTCAATGTTATTGTGTAATTTTTGTAAATATGATCCAACAAAAGGTTATCATTGAAAAATGAACCATGACCATAGCAAAACTAAAATAATACAATTTGTAATACAATTTTAAATTGCACATTGGTTTAAAATATTTGGTTAAAACATTTTAAGGTGTTTGTATAAACACGTTTATTCATGTTGATACTATGTACACTTGAAAGGTATAATTTTTTAAACGTCAAATTTTTATCTTCCATAGTTACATATCAGATTAAATCCTACACAAATCTGAAGAGAACGATATAATATTCAGTATCATGAAATAGTCTTGAAGATGGAGAAATGTCAAGACCCGGCAACATTTACGTAATTTTTGACATTTTAAAAATCAACAACTCAAAAAGCCATTGTTTAAAAAATTTAAAAGTCTGGATTTTCATCCAGAATATACTAAACTCGAAACATAAAATTCGAATATTAATTATTCACTGATTGATATAACATGGCATGTCCGATTGGTATTATTTTAAGTTGTAAAAAATTATGAGAGGATTTTTCCCATTGACTAAGAGGTTCTAGTGATAAACATCTCAGTGCAATCTGCGTGAATCATATACAACTTTCATTTAGGTGTAAGTAGCAGTAAACTAGAAATTACGATATAGATGAGATTTAATTAGACAAAGTGTAATTTGACATTTCACTGTTTTGTATAAGGCATAATTCATAGTACCCACAGTACGAAAGTATTCTTAGGCTTTTATTGAATTATGTAAAAGAAGACCGCGTTTCTTAGCGTTGCCATAAGAATTGCGAACACTTATTTAAAAGTAAAGGCACATCAAAATATAAAATTCCCACCCCGACAATTAATGGTTTCTTTAGTGTGGTTATATGATTCTTATAAGGCTATACAGATCCCTCTATTTTCAATTGAAACAGTATTTTCTAGATTTTGGATAATTGTGACTTCTTTTGTGGCAACCCTAACATGCGCCACGTCAATTCACTAACTGCACACAGAGTGAATTCTGAAGATGAGTTATTATTATTGCACATAATATTATCTGAAACTCAATGTTGCATCATTCAATTTACCAGTACTTTAGTAGTTGTTATTAAGTTAACAACTTATGAACTCGTAATGCGTAAGGATGGAATATGAAGACAATAAACAGCAATCATACTCATATTAAACCCGTATAGTCGTAGTGTTTCGTTCTTGTGAAAATCACAAAAGACAGAGTGAATTTTACAGTCGGAAGTAGAGCGGCGTCTCCATTTTGAAGCTGACTCACGCTTCAGTCCTCAAACGTAGCATTCTCGAATTTTAAAACTTTCAACTGTGAGTTTACAATAAAAAATATTTTAAATGATTATTTAAAAAAATTAAGCTTAGGTATATGAATTGCACGTCAATGTTGATGTGCACATATACCTAGAAAATATCAAAAATTTATATAAGTTCTTGTGAATTCCAGTCTATTGTTTTTTTGCGACATATTATGGCTGTAAACTGCATTTTATGTTTTACACGTTTCATAATACGTTTTATTGGCCAATGATCTAGTGTGTTCCAAGAACACACGCGAAGACTGTGACGAATGTTTAAACTTTAGGTTTACTTTTGCTGCTGTTGGGAAGCTTTGTGTTTGCCCAAGACTTAAGTCAATCAAGTGGCAAGTTCACTTGGTGCGGTAATGCGTTGTTGGCGTTACGAAATAATTGAAGAGTGTAGATAAATTATACCTACAAACTCTTTTTGTGAACCTCCAAATTTTGTATGGAATGGAAGGTGAATTCTTCTCATGATTACAGTGCTAATGATGCTCAGTTTAGATTACTCAGAATGCAATATAGACGTTCACTTTTAAAATTTTACGTAGTTATAGACCTGCTTAAGCATTTAAATTTGAACTTAACTCAATAAATATTTTCCTTTATTGCTAAATTCTGTAATAAGCTCCATTTCAATTCTGAACTTGACGTATTCTGATAGGAAGGAACTTCGGATTTGTTAAACAATTCCCTATTGTTAGTTACTTCTTGCATTTAAATTTAATTTTTCATTAATTTTCATTACTTACTATTCTTAGTAATAGGTAAAAGTGAAATAAGAAGCAGGAAATGGTATTGAATACAATTTTAGCAGTCCTAACCTATCCTAACCTAACCTATTAATTCTGAGAGTAAACTCTCTTCCCAAATCTTAAATATCAGAAGTTAATCATCCAATTAAAATGTATTGGTATAGATATACAATAAATAGTAAATTTTGTTAAGAAGATTGACGAATGACTGAACATTGCTAGGAATGGCATTGTAGAAAAATACTTTTACTCGTCACGACAAAATGTTATGTGTATTGTTTTATTATTGTTATGTACGGTACCTATGCTGACGAAATTCTCTTCTATTTGAATTGAGAGAGAATTTGACTTTCACGCCTGGTTTATTTTATGCGATTCAAATATTATGGCAAACTTAAATAATTGTAGGTTTACGAATAAGTAAATTTCTATGTCCAAATTTAATTTAGGATTGATCAAATTACAAAGAAAAATTAGGCGTTACTCCGGAATCGAACTGGAAACTCTCAATATCCAGTAGCGCGCTCAATTGGATATTGAGAGTTTCTGGTTCGATTCCGGACTAATGCCTAATTTTTCTTTGTAATTTGATCAATTCTAAATTAAATTTGGACCTAGAAATTTACTTATTCGTATATTTACAATTGGTTCCAAGTCTACTGCATTAGAAATGAATTTCATTTCAAAAACAACTTCTAATTGTAGGTTTATTGAGGTATACGATAATATGTAATTCCATATCCAGAAGGTCCAAATAAATTGGTATGGATATATTAACAAGGTGAGATAATCAGGGATTAATTAATCTGCGCAGAATGAAAAATGTAATTCAAAGAGCAATGAAAAAATATGTGTGAATTACAAAAAGAGTGCAGCTCAAAACATCAGCTGATTTTTGAAAAATAAACGAATGAAAAATAAGAATAAGAAAATAAGAAGTTTTTTGCTACTGCAGTCAATTGGGACGGTAATAAATCGTATTTTTTTATAGTAAGAAAATACTGAACTTGTTCCCTGCTAGAAGGGTGTCCATGTACTTTTACTAGGAGCGGCTATGGTTGCTTTGCATCAATGGTTTTATTAGCTGTCAAATACGTCAGCACTCCTAATGAGACGCTCTGCGTGAGTTCAGATAAGAAGCAAACAAACAAATTCATGGATTCCGTTTGCGCAAGCAATTCCATATCTCGTTATTTTCATTAATTTCTTCTGCAAATACTAGCTGAGGTTTTAAGCTATACTCCATCTGTAAAAATTCTGCATATTTTTAACTCTCTGCATTAAATTTTTCATTCTGCGCATTGCAAATATAATTCGCGACTGTGTGGTTTTTACATCTTAACGGTAGATAAACGGCGGTGATAATGCATGCGATGAGCTATTAGATAACAAGAGACATCACTAAGGAGCAGGTAATTTATGCCATTGATATGAGAGATGATATGTACCTACCTTCCTACGCTGGGTTGCAGAGAATTAGCAGTGCAACTACAATTTTACCTGCTGTTTGTAGAATTAATTTCCTGGGTTTTAGACAAAGCCTAAAAATTAGGATTAACAACGTAATGCAAACAACATACTTAGTTTGTTTGTTGCTTTGTTTGTATCTTTATTTGAATGAGAAAGTGAAACAAGTGTATACCCATGCATTTTGTAGGTACAATTGAATTAAACATTCATATAACCACGATTCTGTCGTTAGATATATGCAAGTAAATGATGTGCAACCTCATAATTTCCTGCAAATGTCTAATTGACGCACGATTGCACGTTGAATATGATTATAATCTTTCCGCGACAGTACTCGCTCATTCCGTGGAGCAGATTTAGATTGAGAATCTATGCATATTCGTGAGTGGTATTGTGTCTGACAACTATGGAACGACAACCAACGCCCGACCGAAAAGTAGACAAGTCCAAATCCCATCACACGAATCACACGATATAGAATAGAAAGTGGAATTTTCAAAATACATGTAAATGTAAGAGGTAAGAATATGATATCAGAAAATTAGGAATTAATTTATAAAAATTCAAAGTTATAGCAGTTTCCTTTTAATTCATATCGAACACAACCAAATTTCAAAATTGTAGAACAAGCAGATGAGGCTATGAACATTTCATTACCTATTGATGAGTATCAATTATAAAATTGCGAAATTATTACTTTCTAACTCATAACCGCTAGGACTACATGTTTGGAAGTCTTACAGTGCAAAGGATTTATCTTCACAGAAATTTTCAACCCCCTTCCAAAAGTGGATATGAAAATAATACAGGGTTTCTTTCCTTTTTCAAAACTTATTATATTTTACACCATTTCCATACAACCGCATGAAGTAATTAACATCTGAATGCTTGCCATCATCAATCAATCAAAGAACGTCTTAGATTTTTAATTAACTATAAGACAGTCAGGGTTATCGTTCACAGCGCGTGAAATTGAAGCTTTTTCTGCTTTTAATTAATTGTAAGACGACAAAAGAGGGATAAAATGGTTGTCTTTATTTAGCACAAGTGTTGAATAGGTTTTCCAAGACTCTTGAAATAGGAAAACATTTTAAAGTAAAAATCTGTTAAACTTCAATATATGTATCATTCTTGGATTATGTTATGTTTCATCGAGTGAGGTTATGTTAACTTAGGTTATGCTGTAACATACAATATGTCATGTAATATGAAATAAATAAATATCATAAATAAATTGCATGAGCTTCATACTACACATAGGCAGAGAGATGAATAGATTTACTCTCTCTGCAGAGCAGGTAGGCTCATCTCCTCGCATCTCCAACGGGGCTCACGTGCGCGATGGCAAGCGAAGAGAGAATATAAAAGGCGGGAGATGATCCCAGCTGCATTTAGTTAGTCCGTCACACATGCCCACGTACAGTGACACCCGTGACGCCGCCGCCCCCGACGCCGAAGACGTTCCAACATCTCTAAGATCAAGGCAAACGTACACGAGTGCGTCGTAGTATAGCTAACAGAAATTTTTCTTGTCTGTATTATTAAAGTGTTTGGGATTATTGGGATATTGAATTAGGTGAGTTCATTGATTTAATTCAATATTTAATTGTCTAGAAAGTCAGGAAAATGATAGAATTCTTAATATTAGATATTTAGTTAAACAAAAAAATCCCAAAAAAAACTCGCAAAAAATTTATAATTGTAGTTATTTACGTGTGTACTTTGTGTAATTGTTATTGAACACGACAACACAAGGAAGAGCTGATACCTAATGCTTGAGCACGAGGATGAACCATTCAATCTGCTCAATGTTGATTTAGTTTGAATGGTCTATCGAGTAAAGACTGCTTGCAATTTTCCTATTTTCCCATTGTGTGGTCTGTAATTCTGCAGCAGCTATTTAAATCAATTTAAACTTTAACTGAGACTGCTTACTCTGAGGAACAGTTGCTTGTCAAAGTATCTGATTATAGTCAATCGTTTCCTATGCGTGCAGTCATTTCACTTGCGTTTGTTTTCAACATTAAACTCTTCTAGTGAATTATTACTAACATTCTATTCATATTATCTTAGTTTTGTTCAACTTTTACATTCATGATTCCTATATTTTCAGTAGCCATTAATAAAAAAAAAACCATTCCGTCCTGTCCAAACTACTTAAATCTGCTTAACATATCTCCCCTGAGTAGTGTGTAAATTTACGTTTAACGCTTACGCATGACCTGCACGAGGCTGCACGAGCCGAAGGCGAGATAGATCCTCATCAACACCTGTAGATATTTCCTACATTTTCGATTGAATCTGTCGCACTTTCAAAAGTAAGTAGATGAAATGGTTCAAAGTTAAGCTCGCGTTTCGCTCGCAAGCGAAAAAATGGAAATAAGCGCAAGTACGCTCCGACTTTGGAAACAGTGGGAAACAAAGCACTTTCACTGCCGGCGCATACAAAACACACGTGCGCACGGTTACACACTACGCTAAACGTTCGCGCTTGATACAATAATGTGATGTTCCGATTTCATTTACAACGTCGAGCGTTAGATTTGCTGCTTTTCAGTATATTTATTTGTATATTGGGCGCACTTCTTTTTTTCTCACCGCTTGGCTCGTAATAGAATTTAGTCCGCGCTTAGTGCGAGTTTAATATTTAATTCTATGCGATGCTATGTGAAGAAAACGGTGTTGCTGCTAAGTGCTGCTAATTGTACGTCGTACAAGTGAGATTTAAAGAGTGGTTATTCGTTGATACATATTGTGCTTTAAATATTTACTAGTTTAACATTTATGGTGCTGTATACCACTTGGCTGGTGGTAATTTTCAAATGAATCGAATAGTAAATTATTTAGTTTCAATTTACATTTTTTTCTAATTATATTTTACTAAATTACTATTTTGGTTTACTTTGGGTTGGCAGGGGATGTTGAAAACGTAGCTCACGGTACACCAAACTATCTCTCCCTCTATAGTTATAGGGAGTGTTTTTTCTAAAACTATGAGAAATGTCGAAAAACTGGCTCCTGCATTCGATTCAGCAGGATTCAGCAGGCTATGGTAACCTTAAGTAACAACTTACGGTTTGGCCCCGGCTAAATCGACTTCTGAATACTGTTTCCGATTATAGTAAAAAACCACAAATGGAGTAAAATTGTCCAAATAGAATTTTGTATTCAACACGTTATAGTCATAGACTGAACAGTTCCTTTATCTGAGACCAATTTTGGACCCCGTTACCTTACCAAAAAACTCAATTTTAGGTCCATGGAGTTCAGCTGGTTCAGAATGGCTGAAAAACTGTTATCCCTAGTCGAAACGGCAACAAACTTGATTGCGATTCAATAGATAAATGCCGTGCCCTGATCATACAAACTAATCAGGGAACGGCATGTCTCCCATTTTTCTCATAATAATGAGTTTGAGTTTTTTACAACGACATAAATACCATAAATACAATAAGTATACGTAATAAATTAATGCACAACAATTGTTACAAGCGGTTGTTACAATTTGTGATGTATTGAATTTTTTTGCTCTCAATATATGCGTTAGCTATTATTCGTTAGCAATTTGTAAACAATTTTAGCAATACTTAACCGCAAATACGAAATATTTACCTTAGTCAATGCAATTTGTATTCACATTAACAAATCGAGACGTTTTTGGTATTATTGGATGTAGAACAATAATGCGTCATCGATTACTAACATTACGAGCATTTTTATCGAGCATAACCATTTGTAAACACTTGGAAATAAAAGATTAGCAACAACAATGACATAATGCAATATCGTTCTTTCACAAAAATAATTTTAAAATAACTGTCAAAAAGTAATGCAAATAATCTACAATTAATTTATCGATTAATCGTTCCATGATTGTGGATAAAAATAGATCAAATATTTAATTAATGCATTTATCATGCCATTACTCAACGATTATGATGGACACGCGTGGTGTTCAAATTAGAGAGATTACTCTGCAGGTAATTGAAAATAATTCAGATATGAAGTATGTATACATATTTAACAGATAGCGAAATAATTTTGTAATTGAAAGTAAGTTAAGAAATGCAAACCAAAGTCCTTTATAAATATTATGCAGTGTCTACGTATTCGCATCACAGAATTAGTTACGTCTTTTCATTAATTTTTGATTGTAAGTGTGATTGCTTATTACGCCACACTTGGGTATATAGTTAGATATATACTTATACTTAGCATTAATCGCTTGACTTTCTGCTATTTATCTAGTACACGGTACAGGAACAGCGCGTGTGAAAAATGAATAATTCATTCGAATTCATTTCAGTTCATTCGAGCGTCACGTGAATCTAGCATACAATTTAATTAAACCTACTTGTAGATATAAGAATTTAAGAAACTTCGCTTGCTTATTTGCTAGGTTAGGTTTAAATCGCGTCGTCTACCCACCAGAGGGCGTATATAGACTAT
Organism: Tetradonia laticeps; assembly: GCA_025400035.1. NCBI lineage: Eukaryota > Metazoa > Arthropoda > Insecta > Coleoptera > Staphylinidae > Tetradonia > Tetradonia laticeps. Next base: position 10,204 of record JAODVP010136774.1, read on the forward strand.
TAACCATTTTATGCTACATTTCTCCTTTCTATGTCTACGCAGATGCCAACAGAGGTTTGCTTAAGGTCAAAAACGAAATCGAATTTATTGTAATCACTGACTCTTTAACTATCGGCGACCAGTTACTGTTTATCGACAATCGTCCCATTGTCGAGGGTCTAACCTCAATAAAAGCATCGATTAACTGCACAGTTAGCTGCACTCGTCGTGTAATTTATCGCTGTTTTGTTCCTGCGAAAACGAGCGAAACGAAAAGAAAAGCTAATAAACAAACGGACGCGCAACGTGTCACTAGCAAATAGAAATTTGTTATTGATGTTTATGCGTCTTTTGTATTCATTTATTTATCTGAATAAATGAAGACTTAAATTGCAAAATATGCGTGTATGTTTGGTGTATCTTAAAATGAACTTACAATTAGTTATAACTACCGATACTACTTTCTATTATATAAAATTTAATTAACTATGTCCTTAAATACCAAATTAATTGAAGGTAACGTCTGTTGCAAAGAAGAAAATGTCGATTTCTTGTATTCGTCGGTTTGTATTGCGCCGAAAATTTGCTGACGTTTAACAATTAGAGGCAAACGTGTTGAATTAGTGGAATTATGTACTTTTTCTCATTTGTACCGTCAGCTGTGCGGCGCCGGTGTGCATGACATGCGTGTGAAAATCGCGCGTTTTAATGAAATGGAAAGTGTAATTCTATTATGCACATTGGCATTGTTTTTGTGCGCGCACAGCCTCGGTTTCACACCGTCCTTCATTTCGTTTTGCCATTTAATGCTTTACTCGTACATTTCGTAAACATCATAAATTGGCTGCAGTTTACATTTTCTTTGACTGTATGGAAACTCTGCGGCGTGTAATTAACCATTTCGTATTTTTTAAATGTTTGTATATTTTTTATTAACTCTAATCATATACCTAATTCCCAAATTGTATACGTAATGAATACTCTCTACTCAATGAACGAGTAATATTATTAAAAATATATTTTAGCGAATTTAATGAATCCAGAATATCATTCGAAATTGCTGTAGTATGTAAATGCAATTCTTGTTTAACTAAATGAAGGTGAAAAAAATAAGAATTTGTGATTTTTTGTGATAAAGTTTTAGCAAGCATAACCGATTATTATAGATAATCAATTAATGGATTACTAAAAAAACGAGTGAATACAATAAATTAATTTCTTTCATTTGTACACCATTTTGAAATATCAATGATATTGTAGCATGAGCATTATAAATTATCCAACACCCACGTTTTTTTTTAATTTTCTGGTAATGCAATTGTAAACAACTCAAGCCTGTTGCCACCAATCACAATCGCACTCGGTTGATTCTAGTATAGAAAAATTCGTAATTTTTTGCTTCATTTTTTGTCATGTTGAAATATTCCAGTTCAGACATTCATTTTTCCGCAAAAAATTGCTAAAGTTTTAAAATTTCTGCATGTAAAATGCATATCATTCAAAAGTCGGCGGAGCGGCTCGATTTCCTATTCATTGGATCGTGTGCCGAATAACCAATCGAATTGCAGAACTGCAGTTTGTGCAAGCCATACCTGATATAATTCATGTTTTTTTCAACGATATAGATTCATATCTTTTCGTAAATGAATTGCGTTTTTGTTTTCCAAAAAACATAAGTAAACAGCAAAAGAAAATGGCAAAAAGCATACAGCAATAGCATCCATCCTTATTTGTATACATTAGTACTGCGCCCAAATATTAACCTTTCCTCTCTAAATTTTAATTCCTATGGTTTGGCAGCGTATGTCGGCCTCATCTTGGAACTCATTTATTCGCAATATGTGTATTGGTTGCTAAAGATTTGAGAATTGCCACCCATTTGATTGTTATATGTCATCGTCGCACTTTTATTGCTTCCCTATAGTGTTAATGTTGCATAAAACAGAGTCCCTTGTTTCGCTTATTATAATAATAATAATTATTAGCTAAAAGTCAGACCCAACTACTTTATAAGCAAATTATGTATTTATATTATGTCCTGTGTATGTTCATTGAAACATTGTATTATTTACCGAATTATTTACTTTGTTCTTAGTATGTATATATAGAGAGAAGATTAACTCTATGTACTACGATCTTCAGCGTTATGTTCATAAATCACATGTGTAATTCGACGAACGTGTACGCACGTAAGTCGAGAGTTCAGGAATTTTGCGGGACGATATAATTTAGCCCCGCCTGCTTACGCAATGTCCAGTAAGATTTCTCGAAAACTTTGACTATTTTCTTTTGGCAACATGACCGTCTGAACTGGAATATGTCTTGATTGCAAAAAATGGAGCAAAAAATTACGAATTTCTCTGTACTAAAATCAACCGAGCATATCTATGCCAACGATTGGAAGCGAGTCGATCTAGTTAATCGAAAGTTATGGGTTCGAGCCCCATCGACGGTTCACTTATTGGGCAATGTTCTCTATTTTCAGTGAAGACGTAGATTGTAAATTAATATTATAAAAAATTTCACTACTAAATGCTAAATTATGTTGTGTTATAGAGACATTGAATGTATTCATATTCATTCAATATTATTTCCATTTTTGTTGTTATTTCCTTTGAATTAGCAAAATATTATACCAACAATAGAAAATGCATTTAAATGCGCCTCATTACAGTGCGCATTCGGTTATAGTGCGCTTGGTTTCTTGATCCCAAAATTTAAGCATTAAAATTTTACAGCCAGACTTCACCTTGGATCATACGAACCATGTGCATTTAAATTCTATAAAATCCTCAAATCAATGCAATAGTATTTCTTTGTATATCTATATGGTTTTGGTATATAGAGGAACTGGTCCAAATGTGAGGTACCATTTTCATTTTTCTATTTTTTGAGACTCCTATGCACAATATTCGCATGAAACAGATGCTGATGGCTTCTAAAAGCGAATACGGACCTACTGTATGCATACGAGTCGTTAGCCTATAGAAATTAATTATTAGTTAGTTTTCTTATGTGAAATGACAAAATTGACATTTTGTCCAAATTTGAGCTAGGTGCTAAATCTTGCTGAAAATCATTTTAAAAAATAACAAAATAAACTTCAGTTGCTAGAATTCTTTTGTTGCACAATCTGTAGTTAGTATGAAAAAGTGAATCGAAAAATGTTGACATTTATTTCCAATAGTTGCATAACCATTGCTTTCTTCTGTACCACTGTACTGCATATATGCGCACATCCAGCTGTTGATTGATTAAATGGCTCAGCTATTCCATTACGTATGGTTAAATGAAATTATATTTAAATAGTTATCATAAATGTTAGTTAAAGTCCAATAGATGAAAAAAAATAGTGGAGGTTCAACACTGAGCAACTGGCTCCAATTTGGACCCTACACCGTAGCTCAAATTTGATCCATCAATGAAATAATGTTTGAAATTCGATAGCAATCAAAATCTGTAAGATAGCTCGACGCATTCTTATCGAAATGACCTTTTGATTATATGCAGTTCAAAACTTTCGCAATAAGCAACATATTGAATCCCAGTTAAACATATAAAGGATTTATAATTATAACAAATAAAGTATGTATATAATAATTTTGGAGAAGTTCACTGCACAAATGTGCTATTTCCATAAGAATGCGTTGAGCTGTGAATTTCGACAAATGAATACACTCCTTAGCAACACTAAGAAAGGACTTGGAGGGTTTGCCAGCAAAATTAGCCCACACACCTGGCCATAAAGTCAATTGCCCAAATTCGGACTCTAATTCATATTTGGAACAATTCCTCTATGTACGTAGTTCTCTCCATCCTGAAATTTTTGTATCCATGGATAGGTCGTAGTTCGTTAAAGTGCTCCTCGCATATAGTGCTCATTTTCGCCTTCCCCGACATGCGCACTTAAACGAGGGGTTACTGAACCTCAAAGTATTCGTGGATAATTGGTTTTTTAAACATTTATTTTATTTCGTAAATCGTTCGTGCTTGAAAGCCCTCAATATCCAATAACACAGCCTTATTCATAAACATTACATAAATTTAAATAATGTTTAAATATTTTGATATTCATTTATATCTCTATCTATCTATCCTACGGAAAGCCAGACAACTGTCTGGCAACGCTTGAGCCACGTACTAACTCCCTTTCAGGAGACTCGAACCCAGGCAAATTATTTGCGAGTTTGCCGGTTGATTGTGCTCCTATAAAATGTACAAATTAAATAATATTATATTTCTGTTACTTATACCCTTCACATGTTTTGCCATCTGTGACTTACATTATGCGATGAGCGTATTATCATATTTATTATGATATTCCGCGATTGTGAGTGCTGAGAGTCGAGTGCAAACAGGAAATATCCGCTAATTTCACTTTCGAATAGTTTCGACAACAACTTATTTAATACACGCCGCCGCTGCACTTCGTCGGGGACACACTGCGAGCTTTCTTCAATTCTTCAATTCATCTATTCTTCACTATTTCGCGCGCATCTTGAATGTACATACCGTACATACTCGAACATAATTCTCATTCTCTACGCTGGAATCACAGCACATGAGAACTGCGACTGTCTCACGACTGCGCGTCAAACCAAATCACTCGATCGGCATCCACGAGCAGGTTGCAAGTTGTAACAGGCTGAAATCATCGCAATCAGTCGGAACACGACGCTACTAATGAAAGGAAGTTTAAATATCACCAAATTAAATTATCAGCGTGTGGAATTGTGGAACCAATCAACATTTTCGAATAATTACGAGTCATTTGCAGCCACGACTTTACCAGTTACCACTTACTTTTTGCTAGTTATTAGGTACTGCATATGTCTTGTAATATTATCTATTACATTGGTGTTCAAAAGTTGCATAAATAATATACACTTGAACGTACATTTACTTTTAGTGTTGTTCATTTGCTGCACGTGTGTAATTTTTCCTCAATTGCAATTAATTGTGAAATGAACAGGAATTCTATGACTACAAGAATCACGTTTATGTTATGTAAAATAAGATACGCATGCATTATTACTTTTATATTTGATTTTTTTATAATAATTACATATTTATAAGGCCTAAGGTCTTGGCGTTTAAATTTGAAATTCAATATCTAGTTGCAATTACGTGGGTCAAGATGCAGACGAAGTTAGTAGAAATTTCACTATAGATATTTATAAACATGTAAATGCAGCATTACACTATTTACATCACATTTCCTTAGTAATTAAACTATAGTTAAAATAGTATTTAACATTATTATTATATATCTATGATTACTATACCTATGATATAAATCACAAATGCGAATGGTTCAATATTTAATGACTAGTATTTTAAACTAAACCATTTTCTATTCATTAATATACTTCGCAATAAGGAAGCGATGAGAGATAAGAATGAAAGTTTTTTTTATATATTAACACCTGCACAAAGTTGAATAAGTAATTTTTATAATGGATATAAGAAAATAAGTACAAATTTCGTATTGTTGTGGTTGTTTATTGTGACATTTTCAATATTAGGAGTTTATCTCATCTGTAAACGCTATCTACTGCTAGCGGCCATTAGGAAATTGTCGGTTTGACACCATAATGCAAGTCGCAAAGTGCGAGATGATCGTAAAACGCGTCAAATGTTTGTATGCAATTTCAGGCTACGCCGCCGAAATTATATACAACGTACCGTTGGACATCCAACCACATGGTGGTTCTACATTGTTGCTGAGTGGTTTAAATATGTACTTTAAGCGAAATTCACAGGCACTTAATTGCGTTATATCGTTTAGTCACTAAACTTTAGTATTTATGGATTTATGGCGCTTCTTATGTGTGAAAATCTATATGATGATCATTATAAATCTACATCTAAAGGTATATCGAAAACCAAGAAAACTTTCACCTTTTTTGTGAAAAACTTTTGTTTTCAAAGGTTAATTTTGCAGTGTTATTTCTGTTGCCCACATATTAATGCATTTGCTTAATTACAACAAGTAAAGAAGATATTTGTTAAAATATGTGGAAAATGTGTTCTTGTAAACAAATGCTTGATTCTTTTTACTTTGTCGTATTTTATTTTGTTTTGCTGCTTGAACATTAATCGTTGCCATTATTTTCCTCACAATTCCGAAACCAGATATGGAGAAGAGTGTTGTATTTACTCACAATCAATTTAATTAACATAGCTTTACGAGTGTTGTAATTAACTATTTATTCATTACTATTCATTAAAAATTAAAGTTCGCGCATCGAAAAAGAAACCTCAAGCGTGCGAATTTTCCTCTCGCCTTGGTTGCGTTGATTGTTTTGATTGACTTTGTCGCAGTCGGAGGACTTTAAGAGAATACTCTTCTCGTTATAAAAGAATACATGGTTTGGTAGTTTTTTACGTGCATACCAGTGCTGTATCATGTTCTCATACCTAACCTAACCTCACTTTGTGCTGCCATACCTACCTACTATTAATCTCTGAGCAAAGTTTTACTTACAAATCGTTTTGCTGAATTCTATTATATGTAAGATTCTTAACTGATGAACAAAAATTACTAAACAATTTGTAACATGTTCTAACAATTCACAGCAGCTTTTAACGCAAATTTTTGTTTTAGATTAAATTTGTAACAAGGGGCCAGCATGAAGGTGGTGCTACCGCTGGTCATCTTTCTGGTGGCCACCACCGCTGCCGTCGCTCAACATGCTCTCTTTGTGCGACAGGATCCGTACAGACATGGTACCAATTAAACTTAAGAACCTTATAATCCTAACACTGATCGTCATATTAATATCCATTTTAAAATACAATACAAATCATTAAAAAAAATAACCAACCATGCCTATAACAATAGTAAGTAGTTAATATTGTAGATACTTGTTGTTATTTACTAATTGTGATTAATATGTATATAATCATCCTGGAACGCAGGGAAGTCTAGAGTAACACGGGAAGCGCCATCGATAACCAGCGCGGATCAAATGGTTCAGAACATTTTGCAGTGGTTGCAAGGAGTCTACGCTCAAAATAGTCGAAGGAGTATGTTTTTCGTCATTAGAACACATTAATATCCATACTGCAAAAACTTATTGCAATAGCTTATTTTAACAATTGATTGTTTTACTGAGTGACAAAAATGAGCATTTATTCAATTCTTGTTTGTTGTACAGTTCGCCAAGGCACATTCAGAGAGTATTTGCCTCCCACAAACACACAGAAGCCGCGTCCATTCCAACCGAATAATGGAGGCAGTGGTTCGTCATCGGAGGATAATTTTATAGGTTACCCTCCCTCCGGGTATAGACCTAATCCACCATTTGGGGAGGGTGGCGGAAATCATCACGATGATTATACTCCACCTAGACTACCGTATCCCACACAGAAACCAACCGGGTTCACATCTGGTGATGAGGGATATCCGCCAAGTGGATTAACACCGGAACCTCCACCCTCTTATTTACCGAAACCTACTCCTACACCATCTGAAACACCAGGGACTCACCCACCACCGACACATCCACCACCGACACACCCACCACCGACACATCCACCACCGACACATCCACCACCGACACATCCACCACCGACACACCCACCAGGAACACACCCCCCACAACCACCTCCTACTCATCCGCCGCCAAAACCACCACAGCCACCACCAACACATCGTCCACCTACACACCCTCCTCACACCAACCCTCCACATACACATCCACCGCAGACACATCCTCCACCTACTCAACCACCACCAACATATTCTCCACCTACCCATCCACCACAAACACACCCTCCACCACCGTATCCCCCAGCCACACACCCTCCACCCCCATATCCCCCAGCTACACATCCGACACCACCAGAAACCCCGGCCACACATCCGACACCACCAGAAACCCATCCTACATATGCTACACATACACCGCCACCATTAACTCACACACCCGAATACCATACTCATCATCCAACAGTAACTCATCCAGCTCCGGGCCAGATAATCTCAACCACTGATGCGGCCTTTACATCAGAACCTCAAGCACCCGGCGAATTAGTACAAACTGATACTCCCAGCTCTCCGCCAGATAGCAGCGAGCAAACTACCAAGGGAACACCACCTTCGACAGAAACCGAAACTGAATCAAATGAAGTGAAAGTTGATAATGAACAAAGTGGGACTGATGATGATGAAAGCCTTAAACATCCACCACACATCCATGCAATTGATGTGGAGTGTGCTAAAGATATGATGACCATCAATATTGAATTTAATCGAAGATTTAACGGCGTCATATACTCCAAAGGATTTTATGCTAATGCGGATTGTCGGTATGTAAATGAAAACTCCGGTGATACAAAGTACAGCTTCACGGTAAGTTTGAACAATTGTGGGACCGAGTTTATCAATGCGTTTGATACTCAAGGCCAATCATATTTGGAAAATGTACTAGTATTACAAAATGAGGCTGGCATACAAGAAGTGTGGGACACCATTCGAGCTGTGAGGTGTCTCTGGGAAGGAAATCTCAACAAAGCACTTTCAGTCGCTCTGAGCGTGGGAATGCTCACCCAGGAGATCGTAACTTTCAGCGGCGACACAGCAATGGCTAAGTTGGACATCCAACTAGGTCGTGGTCCCTTCGCACCTCCTGCAAACGGCTTGGTAAAGATTGGCGATACGATGACATTGGTGGTTTCTGTAACTGGAGATCCTGGTTTCGATATTCAAGTAAAAGATTGTCGCGCTACAGACACTGACGGTGAACATTCCGTTGCACTTACAGATGAGAATGGTTGTGTGCTGAAACCCAAGCTGTTTGGTGCATTCCAGAAAACGAGGAATACTGGGAACACCGGTGCCAGTATCATTGCCTACGCTTTCTTCAATGCATTTAAATTCCCAGATGTTATGGATTTGATGATTGAATGCAACGTGGAATTATGCAAAACGGACTGTGAAATGTGTCCTAATCCCGATCAGCAATTAGAGCCGGGGAGGAGGAGAAGACGTGATACAAGAAACACAACGGCACCTGCTATTGGAGAGGCTGTACGTATGGGTAAAACGTTAAGGGTAATTTTGCCGGAGGACTTAAGTGAGGGTGAGGAAATAATTAATGTAGCGCAGCGACAAGAGGTCTGCCTTTCAACGCACAGCTTCGTTGCGTCATCCGCCATCTTGATCTCGTTGCTGATCTGCAGCACACTGTTTAGCACATATCAGTGGCATAAAAACCAACGACTACTACAAAAGTATTAAGTAGCAGCAACAACTACTATAACAAAATCCAAACATGTATTTGAAGCCTACCAGAAGTTCAGTAATCGTAAATTATTTCAGATTTATTTTTGTATAACTACACATACTGTCCATAGGAATAAAACAACTATTTATGTATATATAGAATTATTTTCTTAAAGGTATGTAATGTTCAATGTCATAACTATTTTGTAATATATTCCTATTGAATAAGTATACATTCCTAAATATGAAACCCTTAGTTTTTAGAAGATTTTTATAATTTCAGTCAATAAAACTCAGCATACGATGCAATGCGTTCGCGTGAACTTTAACCACATAATTGACAAACTCGTTTTTCCAGAAAAGACAAAGGCCTTGTGCAGCATGACACGGCAGGACATTATGTGGATTGTTCAGTTCTAGTTTGTTACACTCATAATAAAGCATACATAATAAACAATCGCATGTGTTTTACATAGAAATGGTAGAATTGCTTCAATGGGAGGCCATATAGTCGTGATGTCACATATGGAAGCAGAAATTTGATAATACAATTTTTCAATAATATTCAGTATTTTTAAGGACTTTTATGTATGGAGTCGTAATTGTGAGGGTACTAAATAATACTTTAGTTAGTGTAAAGTGAAGGAAACATCAGATTTTCAATAATAACTCATCTACATGTGACAAAAATTCACTTGCCGAACCTTGTCTTATAAAAAATATGAGTAATACAGCTGAGAATAAAATATATACCTAAAAGTTCTTTAAAATATTGAATGTTACTTATTTTAAATTTTAGTTGTGGGATAAAGCATGTGGAATACTTTTGTTTGGCAAATAGTCCATAGCGCCTTATACATATAGAATTTACTCTTCTGTTTATGGTTTACTGTCAAAAATTCATGGCTCCCAAGATCTGTCAATAAGACCCAGGTTAGGTTAGATTTGTCGAGGAGCCGATCTTTCTCAAGGAATTATAGAGCATTGCGAAATATCGACGTACGAATTGATGTGGTTTTACTGTATATCATAGATCGTCTCACTTATGCCCGTATTTATAGTCTCAAGTCTGACAATGCTTAAACCTGCCTTAAAGTTAGCTCAACTCCCGCTAGGTTGATGTATATAAGGTGGCCTAACTTGCTCGAGACGAATGAGACGTAAGGGGAAAATTACGTCACCGCGCAGGCTGCGCTAAATGCACGTTAGGTGTGCCAGTGGTAAAGTTGTTTTTACAACGTATTCGATTAGTGCGACCTCTAACGTGATCATCAATGCTAGCCTATGTGCTTACGTAATGACCCTGTTCCCTATTGGTTAGAGAGCAAGTGAGATCACCTCTAATACAATAACCTTGCAACTCCCGATTCAACCATAGAAGTGTTAGATATAACAGGAATAGCCAATCTCGGCAATGAGTGGCGTTGGTAGCCAAGATGGGTGTGACTGCAGACCCCCAATGACACAACGCGCATGCGTCGAATTAGGTTTCGGTCGTTTCGTTAGTTCCTTGAGGATATAGCATTGTCGCTCAGCGTATCGTGGAGGTCCAATAGTAAGCTCAATCCACCATATCCTCCACTATATCAGAT
>JAODVP010137105.1:0-20955 GCA_025400035.1 Tetradonia laticeps
ATTAAAAAATTGTAAATATGAAAAATATGCAAATGTTAAAAATAATATCATTATTTATGAATATTTTTAGTTTGTGTGATGTACAATTTACCCAAATTTTCAGAGATGATCCGGGATCATCTCCTGATATAGTTATTCAATTTTTTTATATATAGAATTACGCTGCAGAGAATTTTTATGCAATACATCAGAATTCTATCGACCAACTTTCAGAATATGCAACGGGTGTATGTAAATTTTTGGCAACACTTGTCGGATTTGCGGTTACCCCTAGTTTATTGAGGTCCCCGGTTCCCGATCTGGCTAGTTATCAAATTCTTACTCTCTACCCAGGTGAGTTTTCCATCCGGGCTAGCTTATGTGACAGCTCCCCATCTTAAGGTACCGAAAGTGCTTGTAATTATATTTCAACAACGTCGTTATTGCATTTTGAAAATTTGCTTGTCCAGAAATAAAAAAAAACGGTATTATAATACGGCTACCTTATTTTTGTGTTAAGACAAATTTATGGCAAATTATATTTGAAATCATATTAATTTAAATCTGATCCAACTCTATATCGTTATAAACCCGAAATATAGTCTCCAGTGGCTTGTTGCGGAGTTAGTGCAATTTGTTTATTCTCAAAATTACGCAATTTCACAACAACAAAGTGAAATAACTCCTCAAGGGGGCACCGGAGCAACAGATCATTTATCAACCACTGAAGGTCTGAAGTCTACCGACTTCATCCTGTAAATTACCTAAATAGTGCATAATAAAGGGTAAATACTAGACATTGCACACAATAACCAAGGAATGACTAGGGAGTATGTAAGAGAAGGGAAATGTGTACTTTGTAGAAGTGTCTACATTAGCCTACATATCTAAACAAAACTAACAATAAGCAAGAGCAGAGCCCAAGCAAACTGAAGCAGAACAAAGACGGTTTCGGTAACGTACCGCATTACATTCTGCGCACGCCGCAGTAGGTAATATCTATAAACAGATTTGTAAGTGAAGTTTATTTTATTTCACAAGTAGCAACGAGAGTAAGAGTGCCGGTTTAGAACAATGGGTATTTAGCACATGCTCACATGTTCACATGTGTTTACGCGTAGATGAACACATCTACATATTACACGATCACAGGTGAGATGTAAACTATATGTACGCATATAAAGTAATGCTTATTGTTTTCTCTAATGCAGACAAAACAGAAAGAACAAAGGGAACAGAAAGAATCCAAACACATGTTGGAGATTATTATTAAGCGTTAGAAAGTGAAACAGTCACTAATTATGTAGACACATATTCCATTTATTGCATTAGTTCGGGGGTAATTGATAGTTTAAGAGCCTACAGTAACCGGAGACTTTAATAGTGCGATAGTTTAGTCGGAATCAGACTAAAATTTGGGTTGATATGGGCATTTAAAAACCAAGCCGATATTGGAGGCAATCATGCAAGTTTAAGGAATTTTATGTTTTAGGTACCTATCATAATGGAATGAATTTTAAAATTTAACACATTATAGAATTTATTTATAATAAATTCAAATTCACAATAAATATTTTTACATAATCTAAATAAATAAAAAAATTATGTACAGATAATAATGAATAATAAGAACTTAATAAAATAATTTTCCCATGTTGTAAAACCAAACCGCAGTTTGTTGAATAGAGCATTAGATACTTACCTATCGTGTTACATAGTTAGATAGACCTCCCAATCTCGTAATTAACACCATTATCGTTTAATTAATGTAATTAAATCCAACAATGCTCCTCCACAAGATGCAAGCGCCCACATTAACAGCACCACCTTCACCGCGCAACAAACATCTCTAGATTGCTCTTCTTGTTCTTGTTGTTACGCATGTTGCCTAATCCGAAAACAATGGGGCATAAAACTAAACACTAAAAACTAAAGCGAACCAAACCACTAATTTCATCTTAAGTATTAAGATATACTCGTAAAAAGTAAAGTAAACTAAACTAAATAATAGAATAATAGAACATTGGTGCATTGTGTGTTGCATAACTTTACTCTAACCTCATTTAGTCTTATACTATGACTAAGTTAGTTGATGAATGTCGCTGGTGCATGCATTTTCCGACGTTTCCTTGGCTCGGCCCACAAGGCTGCCATCAACGCACAATCAAATAATTACCATCATCGAATATTGACGGCGATTGACGATTATTTATTGGTTTATTGGAGAATCGTGTGGTGCTAATTGCGGACGAAGATGCACGTGCACTGCAATTACATATTAATGATTCATATTTATTGAGACTTAAGTGCAGTAAAGTTAAGTTATTATAGCGTATGTTTGGTTATGTTAAGTCATGTTAAGTTAGTTGCCTCCCCAATAGTCCATAAACAAATCATGTCTGGTTGCATAATCTAATCTTGACTGTAATAAGTCTAACCAAGTTTCGCTAGTTTAAGTAGTTTAACCCAAATTAGATTATAAATTGTAAATTATGTCTCGCATTCATTAGCAGGTCATCTTTCAATGTTGATTGTGGCAGCATCGCGGATTGCGCATGAGGCACTTGCATATTTGCGAGCATTGAGTCAAGTGCGATAATGCATGCGCGCGCACGTATTGCTTAGTTTTATTGCAGCGCTGACAATGGTATACAATGGACACAGAGCGCGTACAGAGATGTTACTTAAGAACAATCATCTTACATCTTATAAAGAAGTAATCATAATAAAAATTAAAATTTAATTAAAAGCAATTTTTTGTGTATTATGCAACTAAACATAAAACATAAATATAAAGTGTAACAAAAACAGCCAAATGATGTAAAACCATGAATTTCAGAAAAGAAATTATGTGATTCAAGAAAATGGGAACCTATAAATAAATATATTTGATAGATCTTTTGTTCATTATTTAATAACCCTCCCTAATCTGAAGAGATTCAGTTTTTTTTTAATTACCTTGTATTTTGTAGTGTTATGCAACCCAATAGGCACACATGCATAATTTGTATCAGCAAGAGTTGTAAATAAATCTGAAATCAAATCCGATGATTTAAGCAATATATTGTGATATTTTGTGCATCTGGTTGCAACACTATACAAAAGCCCGACATGCGCAGAATCTGCAAGAAGTGCTCGCAACAACTGAAGAAGAAGTCGACTTAATGTGGCACGATACCTTGGCCTGATATTTTCGTTGTCCACTACTATAACGTTCATCGTTTAACGCTTAACGTTTAATGTGTAGTGTGTAATGTTTCATGTTTAATGCTTAATGTATAATGTATAATGTAAGAGTCCACGATTTACGATGGTGCATCGCTGCTCAATTTACACCAAATACGAAGAATATGAAGAAATAAATTTCTTACAATGATGAACCTCTTCATTGAGCACGCAACATAACCAAACATCGCCTAATATGTCCACGCCGAGATACGGGTATCAACATCAATGAGCATTAATCAATCTTACGGTCTCTCTTAGTGTTCTTTTGTATAAATTAATTACAGGCAGTAAATGTACCTCTGTAACGTGGACATATAGAAACCCACATTAGCCCACATTAGAGGGGTTTTAAGAAAACTTAGGGATAATATTAGTAGATAATATTTAAAAGTGTCCAATTTACAAATGTTTAAAATTAAGGCTAATCCAATTCAACTTATTTTATCTTAAATTAATATTATTATGTGCATCTAATGGGGACATTACTACTACTGCCCATATTGGAGGTTCACCTACGAAGTACAAAATTGTAAAAATTGAATTATGAAAATAAAGTATGTAATACAGAAGAACAGAAGAAACTTGGATTATTTGACATTAAAGACCTTTCTGATAAATACTCAGAAAATTTAAACGTGTTAAGTTGGCAGTATCCATATTATTTGGGTTATTATTATTTTAAATTGTTTCAATTCAACAAATTTAGTATAATTCTCTATAATGTGGACTTTCAGCAAAAATCGAAATGAAATTGGCAAAAATCGTAAAAATTATATGTATCTACATGTACATACAATAGAGGGGTCTAACAGCCAATAAAATTGGTTGCTAATTACTAGAATTTGCATTTGGATAATATTGCATTGTTGGTGCATTTTTTCGCATTGGCGAATTGAGAATTTTTTGGGAAATCGCATGGTATAGATACAGATTTGAGGTTGCCTTTGGTTTTCTCACATTCTTTGCATTTCTCTTTGGTTTTTATTGCATTTTTGAAGAGTGGTGTGATTTTCTTTCTCAAACCGCTTATTTAGAAGATTTTCCATATTACGGAATTGTTTACAATAACGAAACTCAATGACAAGCCGTAACCCATAGCCGTCATAAAAAAATATATTGCTTAAAATTCTATTTCATGTAATTTCAAAGGGGCAGCCATTTAAAGAGAATATTGCAAATCTGATGTGTTTTTGAATGCTGTACCCACAAATCATTTCTTTTTTCCTCGCCTATGTGACATTATTTTGAGATTAGAACTAAGTAATAATATGCTAAACTTGTATATTCGTAAGAAAAACATTCCTTCTCGGAATCTAAAAAAATATTTAAAAAGTGTTATACCATTTTGGAAAGCCCATTAAATGAGCAATCTTTTGAACTCACTTGCCGCGATATCAGGGCTCATCTTTTTTCGGGAGAGACTATCAAAGTTTACTGATGTTGTTTTTTCAGATACAGCTTCGGGACACCCTGTATATCGAAAATTGCTCCAAATATTCATCTACATACAATATTTGAAGGTCTTAATTTTAGAACAATGCCTTGTAAAAGGGTGCCCACATTACTGAGAATGCAACTGTACATAACTATCCACCTAAAATTGCTTCAATTCAATTACATTAACGTAATGCCCGTAATTTATTTCGCATCGTAAGAAATCGTGCGTGAAATCACCACTGATCACCGCTGCTCGATTAATTGATTGACGATCGCGCGTTTTACGATGCATTGACTGCACAATGATTGCCGTGCATTTCCTTATTTGTTATTATTTATTGCGCAGCATTGCGCGCATCTTGTCGCATGGCGGATGGACACGCGGTGTCGCAATGATTTGATTTCGCCGAGCGGTGAGATAAAAGGCGCCTCTCCCAGGGGAGAATTAACCTCCTCTAATTGCGAGCTTAACTACGCCGCCGAAGATTTATGTTATGCAACTAAGTATACGCATTGAGGCAATTAGAGTTGCCGAGTTTTTATTTTAAAACATGCAATAACAAGATAATATCGAATTTAATTTACGCTTTAGTGTAGTCTATAAAAATTTACAAGAGATGAATAATTTACGCGTTGGCGTCGGGTGTGAGTGGCGTAACTGACGCTGTTGAATGGATGAATGGCGAAAATTAAATCAGCGAAGAAGGTGATTTATGTTGGCGAAGTGGAACAACACGAGCAGCGTGCGATGCAGAGTGCGGCACGACGTGAGCGCAATGCATATCGGCGCACGTCACTTGAGACCGGATCGAAATGTGTCGGATTGGGTAAAAATGGTGAAAAATATGGCGGGCACGAAGAGCCGCATCACGAGGGAGATTAGAATGCAATCCTTAGAGTATATGAATATAGGCACTTATATTACGACATAACGAGATAATAACACATGAAAAACTTATCATCAAATGTGTAAGAAATTTGAGTTTGCATTATCATTGGTTTTATCGTCTTGGATCAATTGTAGGTAGGACCGGCGACAGGATTATTGAGCCCCAATGCAATTAACTGGTTTGGGCTATGTATCCCTATTTATTAAGAAAAGGAAACTCGCACCTACAGAAACATTAACAACAAATACAGCAATATTAATATTATTGTGAATAATATTTTCAAGTCCTTTGCGTAATTTTACCAGTTACATTCACAACAAAAAAATTGTCTTGATGTCATCCGGGTTTTTATTCTAGTGGTCTTGTTGTACAAATTATATAATTACAAATATTAATTTATACTTTCCTACGATGGTTTAAGGCTCCTCTACACTTACATTCCTTATCAACTAAATTTGATTGTAATCACAAATTAATACCTAATCTATTAATAGAATTATTCGTTCAAATCTTTAACTTCTCTGTTGTTGACAAATTGACAGTAACAATTTGAAAGTTTCATTATTAGGATATTTTTGTAGCGGTTGGAGTCTTTAATAATATCTACTTACAAATTTTGAAAACTCAAAACCTTACCAAATTGTCTATATTTTAAAGTTTTCTCTCCTTCTGATCTGACAATAAAAAAAATGTTTTTACATTATAAGAGTTCTACCTACGATCATGATTGATTACATTTTTATGTTCTCTACCTGTCTCTGAGCGCCTTTCTGTAGAAAATAGTGTTAAACTGCACAAAATGAATTTAAATGGAAACTTTATTTTATACATTTTTCGCACTCCTGTCTGTTTCTGAAAGCATTACTAAAAATATTGACTTTTCATTACTACATAGTTTTCTTTATCCGAGTACTTACTATTATTAATACGTTTTGGTAGAACCGACATATGTTAGTTTGGTAATCAAATCCTGCCAATTAAATTTCGACTACTTCTACGCAACATAGAAACCGAAACTGCGAATATCTCCGAATTCAATAATAATAGAATTATTCGAGATTTGTAGTCTGATGAGCTCCTGTTTATAAGAAATTGTCATAAATGTTTGCTATAGGATGGTCAGGACTATAGCGTAAAACTTTCTGAGGTTAATTAGGAATGTTTTCAAAGTATTTTTATAATTAGGAATATAGTATGCCTTCCGGCGACTTTTTACCGAGTTGTTGTAATTTTATATCGTAATCTATATCGTAAACATCAAAGAGACGACTTAAATGTAAACTCTTATTTTAAAGAAAGCAAACGGTATCAAAATTTGCAGAGCTATTATAACCTTACCTAACCTATCCAATTTACATCCACTTTTCTCTGGGTTCTGCCGCGGGATGGCTGGGACAAGAGGAAAAAAATTGAGTGAGATGGAGGGGGGATATAGAAGGAGGGAGGTAACAACAGCAAAGCGTGGCGGGGTCTACTAGTTATATTATATTATATTCGGAGATATTTGAGAGTTAGCTTCCTACATCGCCTAGACGTAGTTGAAATTTCATTACCACGATTTGATTACATACGTAATATACCGTATATAACTGAGTAAGTCGGGAGGTTCGCACCAAACTCCAGAACTATATTACACATGCAAAAATAATTAAAAGAAACTTAAATGTTCTTATCCAATTTTCCTTTGTTTGCAAGGTATAGTAATATTACAACATTTCCTATAGTATTGATTACATTTTAATTGATCCCGTAATAGGTTTTCATCAATATGTTGCACCATTGAGCTCCAAATATTTTCTGCTTCGTCTAAAAACGACATTGCTGTATGGCTTTGCTTGCTATCGTCAACATTATTTCTCATAGTTTTGTTGAATTTGAACCAGCCCCATAAATATATACTAAACTAAAAATACCACCGCGTCCAATCCATTTCCAAATCTTTCATCCAAATGTAGCCTGACCCGACAAGCGAAATGTGCAGAAGCTCCATCGTGCTGATAATACATTTGCATTCTGATGAACCACTATGAGATGGTTCTCAAGAATTTACAACCATACAAACTTTAAACGTAAATCACTGTGATAATATTTAAAACTTACATAACTGTTGCGATAGGAAATTTTGTAATATTGCTATAACTAGAAAACAAAGTAAAATCGGATAAGAACATTTCGTTTTTTAAAAGTATTTTCACATGTACAATATACTCCTGAAGTTTTGTGCGATACTAAAGTCTATAAAATATTATAAGGTATATCTAGGTAATTTAAATGTAAATGTCGCATAGCAACAGATAATGACTTGGTGTCAGTAGCGTCGCGTCCGGGTGTTCAAGGTGTCCAAAAAGCATTTAATTAGATTAGAGAAACGAGTTCCAACGCCCTAACATAACATAGCCTACTAATCAATATTGATATTTCAAAAGTATAAAAAAAACACCGTAAATTTGATACTTTAAATCCACCGATAGCTAAGTGGGAATCGGGCTGCTGTTATATTGACATACAGTATAACTTAGATTATCCGGATGCTTATTAACTAAATGACAGGGATGTTCCCCAACTATTTTGATAGTCATATGGTCTTCCATGCCTCCTTACGGACTTTTCCGCTTTATTGATGTGTTGAAATGCACTAAAGAGAATTTTTATGCAATATATGATGAAACCAGAACTAGACCGACACACTTTCAGGGATTGATCCGGGATGTACTCTGAGTATTATGTTATCAGGAACGTATGGTGTCCAGCGACTCGTTACCGAGTTACAACAAAGTGGAATTCATCACTTATTAGCAGATTAATAATATTATTACCCATTGAGTCATATTTTATATGTAGTGTCTAGATTTAATTGATTACCTTCGAGTGATTTGATGCCTTGACTGAAGGATCTGAAGATGCTACGCTGTGACCAGCAAAATGCAAAGACGTAACACTCCACTCACAATCAGTCTAGTCTGTTGCAGATGAAGGAGATTCAATCTTCTTTCACTTTCACTTGCCGATTTACTAGCTTACCATATCTTACCCATCTTCACGCAGAATCAAGTAGGTATGTCCACCAAAGAGACACATTAATAAACAATTGAATATGCAATAAATATTACAGGAATAAGAAATGTAAACAAGTGTGTACAAACATAAATCTGATATGATTGCGTAATATTTGTTAAGGAGTGATAACAAAGTACCTGGAGCCCTTTACAATCTGCACAATTTATAGGACTGAATTTCATCCTACAATCTTTTTGGGAATTGTCTATGCTTTCGTAGTTCTTCAAGTTCCACTATGTAAAAGAACCTTCTAATCTGGACATTAGAGATATTCCGCTATGGTTTCGCAAAATGCAACAAGTACTTATAGATATGATAGAGATTATGTTAGTTGACAGATGAAGGATAAACCCGAGTGTCTATTTGTTTCACTTGCTGTATTTGGTTTATTTGTTTATTTTGTTGTTAGTTGCACCTCCACCACTAGAACCATCAAATTCAAGGAGCTGCACGTCTTCTCCTACGCTCCATCTTTTCACATTTCATTTCATCTCATCTCTACTCTACTCTTCTCTTCTTTACACTTCTCTTGGCATGTTGTCCGCGGAAAAGTATAAATAATCTCGCGGAGCACCGAATCGCAGACAACGGCGACGCTCACTCATCAATCACGACCCTAGTTTGGTGTGCGTTTGGCACGTGCACGCTGCACGTAGCTTCTTAATAGTTACCAGAATTAGATAGAGTTTACTACTTCATAAGTTAATATTTGCCAGTTACCTATCATCATCAGCTACTAGTTACTAGTTATCAGTTACAAGTTTCCAGTTGTAGTGACATTTTTTACTTATTTATTGAAGATATTTTATAAAAATTTGAAGCCAAGATGAGATTATTTGAACTTGTGGTAAGTGCAACTCATTTCCGATTTTTGTGACTATTCTGATCAAATATCTAAATTTTTAAACTACATACAATTTTACCTATGTTTACCTATGATGTTAGTTATTATGTTAATTCTTATGTTAATAGTTATGTCAATTTGCATGTTAATTATGATGTTAATTATTAGTTAATCGCGTGCATTTACTCCACCGGTAATGTTTAACGACCAATTGTTCGTGTTTTGTGGTCTGTGGTGTAGACTGTTTACTGTTTACTATCGCTGGCTGTTTTCACTTCTATGCCTTTATGTCATGTATTTGTTTATTTCTCTATTTGTTTCTGCATCTGACTTGTTCCCAAGTAATGCTACGTGGTTTTCCACGTGATAAAAATTCTAGTTATTGTTGGTAATATGCAAGGAGCTGTGGTTGCAAAACGTTTGTCATGTTCCAACTTTCCCAGCATCCACTACGTACGCGTAAATGACTTAAAATCACAAACGACGCAATGAAAATGAAAATCATGTACACGACCATTCGCATACTAATTATTACTAATGTTTTATGTTTCTGGTGTGTTGCAGGCCAGTACGGCCATAGTGTGTTGTTTGCTTCACTGCGGTCTTGCTGCAGCGATTACAAAACGTGAAGGTAATTGTTTTTTTTAATGCGTGCTTCACCTCTAATGGATACATTTAAGTATTGCCCACAACTTTTTTTTTGCTTGTGTCTTCGTTAAAGTTTCGATACAATTTTTTACGTAAATTAGTGTTTTGAAATTTATTTTTGCAAATATGGATGCCCACATCAATGTGGGTTTTCCACTCAGCGTATTTTCTATTTTGTATATATATATATATATATATGTTTCTAAAAAAATCCTGTTACTGGCTTGAAACATGTTTTTCGTAGAAGATTAAAGATTGATGTATCTGTTACAATTTCTGATCCGTAGCCCCACTCCCAGCAGGATATCCATCAGGACGTCCTCAGAATTCGTACCTCCCCCCCAATCAAGGTGGTGGTGGTTTTGGAAGCGGAGGAGGTGGCCCACCCAGTCAAAGCTACGGTACGCCTTCTCAAGGTCCGCAAGGCGGTGGTTTTGGCGGTGGTAACGGTGGTTTCGGAGGTCATGGTGGTCAAGGAGGTGGTGCACCATCTCAAAGCTACGGTGTTCCCTCTCAAGGAGGTCAAGGAGGAGGCCAAGGATTTGGTGGTAGTAATGGTTTCGGAGGGGGTGCTCCTTCCCAATCATACGGCGCACTCCAACAACCATTGTCCAATTATGGAGCCCCTTCTGCTGGCGGGGGACAGGGACATGGTTTCGGTGGTCAGGGAGGGCAAGGCGGTTACTCTAACAATCGTCCTCAGCAACCTTCTGGCAATTACGGGGCGCCTGCTCAGACTCCCAGTGGAAGCTATGGTACGCCTTCACAGGGAGGTCAAAATGGGTTTTCTCAAGGTAGGGGTAATAGCGGAAATGGTGGTAGTGGAGGATTTGGGTCAGCTCCCTCTCAAAGCTACGGAGCTCCTTCAAATGGCTTCGGCGGTAGTGGACCACAAAATGGAAATGGAGGGTCTCGCCCAGGAGGCAATTACTTGCCGCCATCCACTAGTTATGGGACCCCTGTAGCTCCAGCCAGGCCTCCTGCAGCACAAAGGCCATCCCAGAACTATGGAGCGCCTTCGCAGCAACCATCTGGAAATTATGGCGCACCTCAACAACCTTCGGGAAGCTACGGAGCGCCTGGTCAAGGTTCTCAAGGTGGACAGCGACCGTCTCAATCATATGGAGCTCCAAATGGTAATGGGGGAAATGGTGGTAATGGTTTTGGAGGAAGACCCAGTCAATCCTACGGTCCTCCATCAAATGCAGGAGGTGGCGGTGGTAATGGTGGACGTCCTGGGTCAAACTACGGACCTCCCTCACAAACACCATCAAACAGCTATGGTGCACCAGGTCAAAATAATGGATTCGGAGGAGGTGCACCTTCTGGAAGCTATGGAGCTCCAGGTGGTGGCGCGTCCCGTCCTAGCCAATCGTACGGAACACCTGGTGGTTCTGCCTCTCGTCCGTCACAGCAATATGGCGCACCTGGTTTGGGAGGCAATGGCAATGGCGGCAGTGGAGGCAATGGCGGTAATGGAGGTTATTCCGGAGGTCAAGGTCCAGCTCAAAGGCCCAACCAGCAATACGGAGCACCCGCACAACGACCATCACAATCCTACGGAGCTCCTTCTAACAATGGTGGCAGTAATGGTGGTGGATACCAACAGAGACCTTCTCAGCAATATGGCGCACCAGGTGGTAACCAAGGTGGTAACAATGGTTACTCACAAGGTGGAAATGGCGGCTACTCATCAGGACCGGCACAACGCCCATCGCAGCAATATGGTGCACCGTCTGGTCAAGGAGGTCATGGCGGACAAGCTGGTCAAGGTTTCGGAGGTCAAGCACCTTCCCAGTCATACGGTGCGCCATCTGCTGGTGGTAACGGAGGTGGCCATGGAGGAGGTAATGGTGGTTATCCAGGTGGTGCGCCCGGCGGACAGCAGTACGCCAGCAATGGCGGATATGCGTACTAACGTTAGTTAACAGCGCCATCTATCGAAATGTACATATGTTCATAGCGCGTTACCACAAGTCGGTGTTTCTGCCTGCAAGCTCCATATTTTCTACAATGCCTAATGAATTTATTTATTTACTTTGTACCATATCTGCAATAAATGATGAATTTTCACATTCACATACAGTGTGTTTGAGTGCAAATGGACGCAAATAAAACTACAACCATGTGCTCTTCATATACAGTAGTCAACAGTCTATTTATTCATTTATATCATTTATATAATTACTATCTATATATATTTATATATACTTTTGTTTAACATTTCGTTTGTCATATTGTTGATCATACATTTATATTTATATGTATATTAATCTGATATGGAGTGTCAATGATATGTATTTGTTTTATATAACGACGCATATGTATAGATATTACATTATTTACATCAATTTGTTCATAGTAGTTTTCTAAGTCCCGCAGCGTATAACAATCACTAACAGTGGCAAGTTCTGCCATCTATTGGCCACCACCGACATTACCTGCCTTATCTGTGTCTGGTATCTTATTGTAGTGTGTAGTAATCTATGCAAGGATCAACAGTGAAATGGTAATCATTGGTAATTATTATCGCGTTAATTATTAACATATAATTGTTGCTAATTAACAATTTTCAACCGCTTTGTATACATTGTCGCACATCAAACCGTGTGATTGAATTGAATATTGAATTGCGTTGCATATAATTGAAATTGAATTGCTGCGACGCTATCAGATAGCGTCACATGCACAACTGATTGTTGGGTTGCCTGAATTGACAGTGGAGACATTGACATTGAGATGACACTGATACATTGATAATTTTTATATGATGTGTGTGCCAAGCAACAACTACAAATGGCGCTAGTTATAATATAACAAAATTAATGTTTTTCGATCAAAAGCACAAGCAATTATCTACAAACTAATGAGTAAGTTTGCTAAATATCAATGAGGACCAGCTCATACATAATGTAACATTAATTATTATTAATTGTTAACAATAATCCAAACGTGTAAATAAAATCTCAAGTATCAACAAATTGTGTTAATGTCCATGATCGCTAATACTGCTCTATATATCTAGATCACTATAAGTCGCCTCGCTCGCCTTAAGTCGGAACTAGGTATATACATTCAGACTACGTAACTAGTGGCTAAGTGGCTCCATTTCTGTGTCATTATTGTAACACCTTGTATATATAACACTTTGTATAGGTAGTGCGCGGCGTCGGTAACATTCATAAATATGTAGTTGATATAAATTCAGAGCAACAATGATATGTATCGGTTTCATTCGCATTCATTAATTGATATGTAATTCATTTAGTTATTGTATCACCCAGTATAGTCACTAATGTTAAGCGGGTCAATGTCGAAGATTCGTTGATCGTAGGTGATTGTTGTTGATGTTGTCGAATTGCCCCATTTTCCCCATTTATCCAAATTTTACAGAGTGTTTACATTTGTAGTTTATTTATGCACTCTGTATATCTTCCAAAAAATTAGTCAATTGGAACTTTTACCTATTTTCATTGAATTTTACCAAAATATACAGGGCGCCCACATTTTACATAAACACTCTGTATATTAAAAATCGTATAATGGAATCATTATCATTTAAATTAATAACTGAGTTATCAAGTCATAAAGTGCCGCCCAACTTTACCAAACTATACGATGTGTTCATATTAGTACTTTATATAAACACTCTGTAACTTTCAAAAATATTACCTTGGGCAGCTTTCCTCTTAGATATGATGTTTGGTTAGCAAATCAAAGAGTGCGTAATTGTTGCTAAAATATACAGAGTGTTTACATTAGTCCCGGTTATAAACTTTTAACATAGTGCCTAGTATGTTACTTACAAAATCAAAGATTTTTCGCAATGTTTAAAAAATATACAGAGTGTTCATATATTTCTTTATCAAAACACCCTGTAACTTTTCAAATAGATATGCATATCCTTAGGTATCAAATCATGGAGTGCTTCATTTTTGCCAATTTCTCAGAATATACAGACTGTTCACATTAACGCTTTATATAAACACTCTGTACATTTTTGTTCCAAATTACTCTAACACTAACGGAACTTTTAACATAGAAAATGAATATCCTTAGTTACCGAATCAAAGAGTGGTTTGCGTCGCTTGCCTGCCGCCCCCAGCCTCGCTCCCAATCCCACTACGCAGTCGATCCACCTCGCCGGCGGGTATGTCATCGTCGGCCTCTAATGCAGGATTGATGCGTCCATTGCGTTCGTCCTTGCCCACCATTGTGGCGGCCCCATACAGCTTACCCATCGCCCCCGATGCCATCACCGACAGTTGCTCGCCGTCTTCCAGCTCATCATCGCCGACGCGCTGCACATCCTCCGGAATGTTGACCACGCAGCGGAAGAAGTCGTATCCGGGCGCCAGCCGCCCCGTCTCGAACACCCACTTGGTCCACCACGACACGCCGATGAGCGTCACCAGCGACATGCTCATCGCCATTGTGCGGAAGGGGAACATTTGGCGCTGGCCTTCTTCATCGAAGCCGGGATATCGGATGAATGCGTCCAGTCCCATGAGCGGCTCGCCCCCGCTTAGCCGTACGAAGAACGCTACGATGTAAGCAGCGAGGGAGCCGTAGGTGTTGCAGTGGTGCTTGAAGTGGACCACCATGAGCAGTTGCGGGAAGAGGATGACGTAGACTAGATCGGAACACATTGACCTTGAAACAATTGTAATTAGGAATTAATATGGCTTTAGTGATGTTATGATAAAGTTGAGCAATTGTTACCATAATCCATAAATGGATGGGATTGTGAGCGCCATGACAGTTGCGAGGAACCCAACGACTAAGATGGACACGCGCATCACCCAGATGATCTCCATTTCACTGGCGCGCTGTCGGAAGATGAGCTTGTAAACATTCCGCGCGAACATCGAGCTGGCGGATAAGACACTGGAGTCGGCCGAGGACATGACGGCGGCGGACACGGCGCCCAGCCCGAAGAAGGACACAAAGTCGGGGGTGAGGTATTGCAGGACCATGGGAAGGATCATGCTGGTTTCGTCTTGCGTGAGTGGGTACGGACCTTTGTACGCGGTTTCATTCCAAGCTGGAAGGAAGATCAGTCAATCATAAATTTCACTTTTATAGAATTTGAAAGTAGAAAGTCCGTGTGTGGCTCCGTTCAATAATTAAGAGTAAAAAACTGGAACACAAAGTAGTACCGTGTTTATATGGGCAGACCCTTATGGAATTTTAAAGTTTCACTACTAACCCTAATGTAACCTTCAACTTACCAGTTGATTTGGCAATGGCCCCAATAAGCACCGGCGGAATAGCCATGAGAATACACCCGAAAGCCGCCACGAAGCTGAGCACTTGCGCCGTGTTGGCGCTCCTACTGGACAGGACACGCTGGAAGTACACCTGCCACGGAATCCCGCCGAATATCAGCAGCAACCCGTAGTCCAGATAGTAGAAGAACTCGTCACCGCGCACCGACCCGATCCAGTCCACGTCCATGCTGCTGAGCGGCAGTACCTTGTCATTCATCCACGCGAACGGGATGCACATCCAGAGGCCGATGAAGATGCAGAACAGCTGGATGACATCCGTGTAGGCCACCGAGTAGAGGCCGCCGAAAAGCGTGTAGAAGACAGCGATGCACGCACTGAAGATGACGCTGGTACGGTGGTCCATATCGATGATGACGGACAGTGTGGCGCCGAGGGCGGCGAGTATACCAGCCGCCCAGAAGACTTCGCCACACAGCGCGGGCAAGAAGAGGAGGCCGCCCATGCGCTCACCAAAGGAGTCCTGCAGCGGATCCAGCATGGTGACGTAGCCTTGTTGGCGCATTTTGTTCGCGAAGAAAATACCGCCGAAGACCAACGAGAGGGAGTAGCCGAAAGGCGCTTGACACCAAACCAGCCCCTGCGTGTAAATTGCCTCTGCTGTGCCGTTGATGTAGCCGCCGCCTACCCAGGTAGCTGGGGATTGAAATTTACTGGTTAATTTAGGTTTCTTTTTAGGGTTACCTTTGGTAACTTTTAGGTTATGTTGTGTAATTGTAAATTTATTTAGTTCAGTTCCTTTGGATAAATTTTAGGTTATGTTAAATTAATTTTCTTAAAATATACAGAGTATTTACATTTGTAAGTAATATAAACCCTCTATTTTTTAAGCGATACTAATTCTATTGACAAGTTTTAACATAAAAATTATTAGTTTTAGCTATAAAAACCAACATTTGTATTTCATTTTAACACTCAGTATAGGTGAAGTTAATCCTATATTTATTGTAGGCAACAACTCTTAACCTAAAAATGACATATTTTTAATGGCCGCCATTTTGTTTTGATAGAAATACACTAATTCGAAGTTTTAAAGTAGAAAGTCGTATTTATTTGGTTTTTTTGATATCAAATCAATAATTAATGGCAAAAAAGTGGAGCACAAAATGGCGCCGTGTTTATCTGGCCTGACCACTATCGATTTTCACAGTTTCACTGGTTTTCTACCTGTCATGGTGAAAATACCGACGAATAGGCCAATATTCCGCCCGGCCAGCATCACCTCCTCCTCGGAATCGTTGCCCGCTTCCTTTTTCCTTCCGGCCCATATCCCGACCGCGAGGATCAGAATGTAGAATAAGATAATTGATATGATCCCAGCCACGTTAATCATCTTGGGTGCGTTTGCCTCTCAACTTTTAAACTTCAACTTTATTCTCACTTCCCGATCTTCAGAAGATGGCAAGGACGATTGTGATAATGACAATTAAATATTATTAGGACACATTGTGCTGCTCGGTCCGCTGGTAACTCTGGTAACTCTGCAATCTGCACTACAATTGTTTATAAAATCCTCTAGGTATACGCGTCTATGAAAATATATGCATCTGCTTAACGGCTTGGTTAATGGTTATCAACTCTAGTTAATCTTAACGGAGTGCGAGTCGTTATTGTATCGCTTATTGTTACGTGTCAAAGCGTCAATGGCCGCGGCGGCAATGGCGACTTCCGGTCCACCGGCACCACTAACAGCAATCGCCCCAGCGTAGGGAGGTCTTCTGCGAGGGGCTATTCCGGGTCCTGAAGCCTAGCCCGCACATGGGCGCCACAGCAAACGCATGCGAAACGCGGCGAGGGCGGCGGCGGCGGCGATCAGCGAGCGCAGACGACGACACGGGCAGCACGCGCGCTCGACTCGAACTGCCCGCGGCTGGCGGCCGCGGAGCGGCGCGATGCTTATTGATCGCAGCTCTGGCGGCGGCGGCGACCCGCGTGACGTCAGCAGGCTCCGTGCGCGCCATTGGTGCCTGATTGTTAGCGTGGCCATGTTGGATGTGCGTTGGCGGTGGTCGGGCGGCGCGGCGAGATTGGCGGTGGGACGTGTGGGGGATGGCACCGCCTCCGGTCGTTTTTACTGCCTCCGTATTTCATTCAGTGATCGAGTGAAAGGTTTTTCTTCGGCTTACGATGACGTGTTTGGGTTTTTATGTGGATACCATGATGAAAAATGAGCGAAGTGTCTAAGTTTTCTTCTAGTACTTACGTTAAAGTTTGATGTGGCTTGGCTTAATTGGACAAAATAGCATTCGATCATTTATTATTATTTAATCAATTAGTGGGTTATTTTTGTATAGTATATGGAACTTCTCTTAGGTTATGTTATGTAAACTTAGGTTAAATAAGGTTATCTCCACGAAAATCATCGCAAAGTCACTAATGAGTAATAAAGACACATATGTTGTTATTACACTTGTTGTTTTACATAATTGACGGATGAATTTGTGTTGTAATGCGCCATAATGTCGGCGGACAATGAACATCTATTACAATTCCATGACACTAGGAATCAATGCGTGATAACGGCGTATAAATTGGCCATAATTGACGAATTGAAAGCGCAACACTTTGCATTTCTAGTCTGAACCAATACGAACCGATAATGATTAAAACATTTACGAAAGTGCCGAGATGGTGGAGATGCTGGACTCTCGTATCTTATATTTAGTAGAATTACTACAAATTAATTTACTGTAAATTAATAACCAATTATTGCATAATCTGTTATGATTAGCGAGTTTGCAATGTTTCAAAATTTCAAAATACCGCCATTTATGTTTATATTTCGTAAACAAGGTTTTATTGTATGCAACTCTTGATACAAATAATCTGTATATAATTTAATCTGTAATATAATTTAAGTTTTAGTTTTATTTAATAGTTATGACATAATTATATGATGCGCTTTTAAATATATTTTATTAGTATAAAAGTGTTGTACATTTTCATTAGATTTAGTTAAGAAACAAACATATGTGGTAGGCAACCTCATATCCATGAAAAGGGATTTCGTTAATGTCTATAATATAAAAAAGTACTACAATAATATTAAAAGTCATTTGTAAATATATTTTCCAAATTGTAAATAACGTAGGTGGTCCATTTTTGTATATTTTTAAAAATTCTCATTGATGTGCAAGGTTTTTAAATCCCAGGTGATCTTACTTGGTCATGACGAAGTCCGGGGTAAGGGGAAAACATTACGTCATTTGTTGGCTGACTAGTGTGCTAAATCCGCTAGTCGTTTCATGCCCAGTGGGACTAATTGATTTTTTAGGGTTATTTTCGCTGTAATATTTACTATAGTTACTTACTAATATTTTGTATGCACTGATGAAAAACGTATTATTATTATTATTGCTAGCCAACAAATGACGTTGGCACGTAGAAGTGAGTGAATCTCTAATTTTAATAACCTTGATTGATGTGCATTTATTTAATTCGGAAACAAACATTTGTGTTAT
Source organism: Tetradonia laticeps (assembly GCA_025400035.1). Taxonomy (NCBI): domain Eukaryota; kingdom Metazoa; phylum Arthropoda; class Insecta; order Coleoptera; family Staphylinidae; genus Tetradonia; species Tetradonia laticeps. The sequence goes on from JAODVP010137105.1 coordinate 18,833, forward strand.
GCAACTTTCTATACGTATCGACAAAGAAAATGCATTTCAAGTCAATATTTATATTTACATTGGTTCAACTAAAGTGAATAATTTAGAAATACAAACTAATGTTATTTGTTGTTAGTTTTTGTTAAAATTGCAAATCAGTCGGACGAATCGAAGTTTCCCGAATGAAACCGATAGGACTTCTTAGTTTGACATCCGACATTTGTTGACGCTTCACTCGTAAGCTGCCTAAGCTGCGCCAGTTCCACACATTGTTTTTCTGCAGTTGTATTCATTTACAATAAGTTCATTAATAAACAATAATCCATAGTTCCAAAAACTTTCGGAAACCCAATTTTTAAGTCGCTCACGGTGAGTTTTCTACATCACAATGGCGGATCCACTTAGTTTACTACGACAATACAACGTGAACAAGAAGGAAATAATTGAACGCGACGATCACATTATCTTCGGAGAATTTTCCTGGCCGAAGAATGTTAAAACGAACTATCTGTTATGGGGGTAAGTATTTATTTCAGCTCAAATGAACGACGTGACAACCTGAAATGTGTTAAACTTTAACACGAGATAAGCTGCATCCATTTGTGAAAGAAATCTTTTCAAACTAATGGTGCTTACAGTGCTGGGAAGGATGGAGCACCCAAAGAATATTATACACTCGAATGTTTGCTCTACATGCTCAAGCATGTGAATCTCAATCATCCCGTCTACGTTCGACAGGCAGCTGTAAGTAATTTATCTTAATAATCGCACTGTAAATACACCGAGCAAATAAATCAACTAATTTCACTTGTCTGCAAAAGGCTGAATTAATTCCTGCCGTGCGACGTCCAGATAGAAAGGAACTGCTAGCGTATCTGAACGGCGAGACAGCGAGTTGCTCCGCAATCGACAAGAGCGCGCCGCTTGAATTGCCCACACAAGTGAAGCGCTATGCGGATAACTACGACACGTCGGAGAACCTCGCGAAGAAGCCTCGCTTCGAAGATGTACACGTACAGAACCTCCGGGAGCAACTTGCGGCGCGATTGGACGCTCCCAAAGAAGCTTCGGTCACAGTCGACAACATCAAATCACTGTCGGAGGCCATGTCGGTGGAGAAGATTGCCGCCATTAAAGCAAAGCGCTTGGCTAAGAAACGTACAACGATTAAAGGTAACGATGATATCGGCCAAGGTAACGTGGACTACAGCGTCATCCTCGACATGGACGTCGATGTTACTAAGGATATCATCAGCAGAGAGCGTCAGTGGAGAACTCGCACGACTATTCTCCAGTCAAACGGGAAAACATTTGCTAAGAACATACTCGCTATGTTGCATAGTATAAAGGCGCGCGAGGAGGGTCGACATCGGCCTCCGCAGGCACAGCCGGTGATCACGCCCCGCCAGACACCGGTGCGACCCACGGTACAGCAGGTCGGGTATAATCGTTACGATCAGGAGCGGTTCCGGCAGAAGGAGGAAACTGAAGGGTTCAAGATTAATACAATGGGGACGTATCATGGAATGACGTTAAAGAGTGTCACCGAGGGGTCTGTGAAGCCATCCAGGCCGACACCTCAGCCACAACCGCTACAGGCTCAGAGTGCCCGGCCACAGGGAGGCACTGGGCCGCAGAAGAGAGTGTCCAGGACGCCAATTATTATTATACCTTCCGGCGCGACGTCCTTGATCTCGATGTATAACGTTAAGGATATTTTACAGGTTAGTGGCTTAACTATTATAATCTATGGGCTTCTACCACTACCTATATTTACACATATACTACTAGATAGAGCACATCATTTACGTACTAAAATTTTGTGCGACACTGATGTAGGCAACCAGTCACATTGTAGGCCAGGGTCTTAAATGAAAATGTGGGAAGATATAAACCATATTTTAAATATTTATTAATTCTTAAATAATATCAATTTATTTAACGTATGCCTAATTTGCTTATTTTTAAATCAATTTATAATTGAGCTGCGTATTTAAAAAAAATTCAGCTCACAATGCGACGGACTGCCTAAATAGTTAGGCACATATTTTATTCGAAGTGCTCTATCTAGTAGTATATGGGTCGCAACCATGGAAGTATTAGATATGGAAGAGGAATAGCCTATCTCCGCAATGAGTGGCGTT
>JAODVP010137323.1:2509-33539 GCA_025400035.1 Tetradonia laticeps
TAGAAATTTAGTAAATAAGGTACGAATTTGTAAACAAAAACTTTACAAACTCTCGTCCTCTTTCACCTGACATATGTAACTTCCGGTTTTGTCAGAGAGTGACCGGAAATATGAAAATTAAGGTTAATAGACGCAAAGGTTTGTTCACACATAAAATATAGTGATTAAAATATGGTCTTAAATGTTAGTTTTTATTTGATGCCTATTTTGACCTCCCTCGTGGACGAAGAAAGTCAATATGATAAATTCGAAGTTTTGGTGCCTTCCGACTGGAACTGGACACCCCTCCAGACCCCCCTGTTGAATCGAATCCTGCAACTGTTTGTAGATATCTCTTCTAATTTTAAAATTAAGTCGGTGACGTATACCAACTAGAATAGTGTCCATCATAGTTTTCCACAGGAAACTATAAGAAAACATGAAAAACAGTTTTCCTACAAATTTTCGGTTCGTACCGGAAGTGAACTAAAATATGAATAGAAGAATTTGTGAAGAAAACGGGCGAATTTATGATCAAAACTATCCTTGTCGAGATAACTAGGTTTTTGCCGGAAATGACCTGAAATGTGAAAATTAGGGTTAATAGACATAAAGCCTCTTAAAGATTAGAGTAGTTATGAGAGTTTCATAATACCCAATGCCAGCTGATGTTGTGAAGTTCAAGCTTTAGCTGCTTATTGTATAAAAACCAAATAACTCTCCGATATTACCCGACAACAGCAGGTTGGCGTCCACCAGCTTGCAGTCATATCGTTTCGGCCGTCGCCCGTTCGTATTTATGACGATCATGGATGGAAAGTGAAGCGCGCAAAAAACGCCAGCACGTTTCCATCATAATCTCTCTGCACGGATTTGCCCGCAGAATGCAGCTTGGCGACGCGCTGCTTACGAAACGAACGAAATCGAAAGAAAAGCTAAGTGGAGGCGAGTGCCGAACGCGCCGAAGGCTGTTATTAACTGTAATATGTAGGTGTAACAAATCAAGCGCGCGATGGATAAGCATTACCTGCGCAATTCGTCGCCGTTTTGTTTCAGCGTCGCCATCAAAACTCCCATTCGTCTGGGCAGCTGTGGTCAGTTGTTCTGCAACAATCATGTTCGATCGCAATGAGCAAATTTCTAGTTTTAAGTAGTTTTATCAATAGCGCACCTCATGACGTCCTCGGCGCTTTGTGAAGATGATCGAGTGCGAAATTCCTTTATTTTTCCACGCTGCGTCTTTTGGCCGCCTTCCTTTCAACTTTATAATTGCACAAAGCAAGTTTCACGAGTACCCCGCATACTTACGCCGACAATGGCGACGGCTTGTGTTCGAACACGACAAAGGACAAACTCTCTCGAATCTCATAAATCTCGAGCACCGGCCAGAATCCATCTTGGCATTATATTCAATTTCCGACCTTGCGAACGCGCGCCGCCTGCCTTTATTGTCACTTGTAGTTAGTTCAGACTCAGCTCCAGCGGTTAGAGGGATGAATTACGAGCCCTCAAACTGTTCCACCTAATGATCGCCAGATCGGCCGCGCCATTGCCGGGGACACATGGTGACGATCCGGAGACACCGACAATGTGCATCGTTAAAGACAGTTTATTTGCTAGGCCTCATTCCCAGGCTAGGCTGAATGGAGTACTCTGAGCTAAGAAATAGGGAAGATGAATATCAAATTTGTAGAGATACCTTAGAACTATTTAAAAGGGAAATAATGAACGAAAATTGGATGAAAGAAGATGGGCCTCTGTTAAGTGTTCGGTGCCCTTGAAGATTTTTTTTGCGACATGAAATTTGATAGTATTTGCTAAACGACTTCACACACTTTCACGTCCAAATCCTTCAAATTAGATACCAACTGCTTGGTAATATGAGAATGTGATAAGATTTAATAAAAACTTGTATGAAGAAAAATTCAGTAGCATTTATTGGTTATTGAAGTTGATGGCTATGTGTAGACAAGTAGTGAAGACAACCAGCACTCAACGCTGATCCATAACGATACTTTATCGATACTGTACCTCCGTATATATCTCCAAAAAGAGCATTTTAAGGCGCGCACTTCACGCGACTGTCTGTAACGTAATAATGACCGGTTGCTTTGTATCGGTAGAGTTGTAACCTGCAACCTGTAACCAATACTTTTGAAGGCTCCAATTCTTTTTTGGTAATATGATATGAAGCTGAATTCCAACACATTCAACACTAGGCGATTTATAAAGAAATATATCCTTATGGGTTCTAATTGAAAATTTGTGGAATTCTGGTGAAAATACATCAGTGACATTAAAACGGATTAGTGCAACGTATATTTGGAGATGCGATAAGATGAAAACGGGTGTTAACGATCGCCGTAGTTTACTAGCAGCAGCTTAGGAGTTTGACGTTGAGATGTGACCAATCTTTCCGGTTAGACTCCAAGTCATCCGGTTCCTTCACTTTCCTTTACAATTTCCACTTTAGCGTCCACTTACATCCCAGTAAATAGTTTTATTTTTACGATAGATACATCTGCTCCTAGCCATTTCTTGCCATCAATAAATTAGTCACAGAGATTTATAGCCATCCCATTGAATAGCAGGCTCAGGCATTACAAAATATTTCCCTTCTGAAGGTGCCAGATTGGAAGTCAATCAAAAAAATGGTTTTCTCAGTGGTTGCCGCTCTCATCCAGGTAGATCAGCAAAGGTGCTCCAGCAATTCATTCCAGTGCCATTCGCACGCCGCAGTGAATAGCCAAGCAATCTGTAGGAATTATCAGCGTTGCAATAACGCATTCGTCGCGGTTGATGAATAGTGTGTTCTTTTCTTGAAAGCACCCAAAACCACAGCTGGCTACTGAGGTATCCGACATTTTGTATACTTTAAGTATCGGAACGGATTCTTCCCGTCTGTCCAACAAGTAATTGTCTTCGGTACTTGTCACTAAAGTTTCTTCAATTCAAAGTAGACAAGAGGAGAAAAACAGGGCAATAACAAATTTTCTATACGATTTTTTTCTGTACCGACACTAAAGTGTAACCACTAACCACGCGTTGTTGTCGTACATTGTAAAATGTTCAAAGTCACTTGGTGTGATGCATGGCAAGAGCAAAAAATGAAAGAATGAGGCAGGCACGAAGAAGCGCGGCGTACGCGGGCACACGCATTCACTCAAACAGCCTTCCCGCGATAATTGGACCGTTTTTAGTCTTCCGAAGAAGACGCGGCCTTCTTCTTCTCTTTAATAAAGTTAGCGTGCTCGGCGCGACCATAACCAGTTTTCACGTCTCTCGTTATGCGCGCCGAGGACCGTCGGCGGCCTAAGTACGTGCACACATCCGACACTTAGGTGAGAAACGTGTGTAGCGATCGTGTCCGCGGCCCTCCGTTTCGCTGCCACTTCGGATCTTCGATCTTCTTTCCACGTTCCTGCGGAACCTGTTCGCTTGCGTGTTCGTAATGTCGTCGTTGCGCGTCGTTATATTGGGGCGATTATAAAAGCCAAGTAATAAATTGCACGTTTTATGCGCGCGCCATTTTAATTACGAGGCGCGCGTAATTCGTTTTCCTTTGCGTGGTCGTACGTCCTGTCTGCGTTTAACAACGCCATGCGTTTTAATGCCATTTACTCGCATCCCATGTTCCTGTAAAATTAAAAAGGAGAAGCGAAAAAGAGAAAGTACACTTAAGGGCTGAAAAAATTTCTTCATAAACAGATAGGGTAGTGATAGCACGAGACACATATTTAACTCACACCGCTCCTGTAACGCCGCCCTCAGGCTCCACATTGTCTACGGCATGCGGCGAGCTGCCAGGCAGGAACTTCGTCAGGTTGTCGGGTTCTCGGTGCTATAGCACACTAAATAAATAAATTCCCAGCAGGGGCAAGAGGAAGGAAGCAAACAACCAGGAACATAGAGTGCAGAAAGTTACTTTTGCATATAAACAAAATAGGACAACGTAGAAAGCATGCCAAAGACATTTGGACCGAAGGATAATTACTTCCAAGTCCAAACAATCAACTAGTCAATCACGCAATGTCCACTCCAAAATTAATACCAGTCATAACTCATAACTCACGAAATTTGAAGCTCGGTTTTGTTTCGCTCTATCTGCGCCTTGTTACTCTTAGTTCCTCTTAGGAAAAAAATGTAGAGTAGAGCAAACTGAAAATGCTGCGAGACACCATGATCTACGACCGTTGCGCCTCACAAAAGAACTCGTCCCGGCTGCGTGCTCGCGTTCGTTGAACGAAATCATTCATCTTGGGTCGCCAAGCTTAGGGATCCAGCAATTTGGCGCACTTCTCATCTGCCGCCCCCGCTTGCAAGTCTTTGACCGCTGTAAAAATTTACTAAGAAACATGCGGAATTGACTCAGGAGTATATGACACGTGAAAGACATTCATAAAATCCATGTTTTCATAACTCTCAAAGCTTTCGAAAGGACTGAAAAGGACTCAAAAGGAAGAACATCAATCATGGTATCATAACATCACAAAAATAATAAAATGTAATTTGTTTATTAATCAAAAATTACTTAGTAAGTAAGCAGTCCCTATATGTACACAATAAAGTGCTTTGGAATATTTCGTTCAAAATATAATTTAGTAATCCTCAATAATACTTGATTAGCTCCTCTCGTCCTATAATATGCCCATTGCGCCACCTTACACGTGATCGCTCATACCACATTTATACACTATGTACAATAAATACAACTGAGCCCATCTTGCTCGCATTACATCTGGTTCTAAGTGGCAATTAGTTTAATACATAACAGCTTAGTGTGTTACAATTAGTGGTAAGTACATTTGAATTGAATAGCGGTTGAAACAACGGGTCACATTGCTCAATTGAATCAAATTTATAATTACACACAACTCCGTTGTGTTCCAAGCCGGGAGTTGGAAGTTGTTCATGTACAATTGTCATCTGGTGTCCGTGGTTGTGTAAGCTTCTTCATTTGCGAGCAGCACCGAGTATACTTATAACTAGAAATATCGTTGTCGTTTATTACTGAGTTATGAATTTCAGCTAAGTAACATGAATAATGTGCCTGGATACGGTGTCAAGTTGCGAGTGCCGGTGATTGCTCACTTTCTTCCTTACCCTTCCCTCTGTTTTTCAACTTCATCTAGTGTGTTCTAACATGGGCAGTCTGTTATTAAATTATATGTACAATATACCCGTTCAGCCTTATTAGCGACTGCGTAGATAATCCAGAGTTAAGCTCGTTTAAGGACGAAAGCAACAACAAATTCACCTAGGAATATATTAGTCGATCACATGATAAACTATGCAAGTGACACAGATTTTTCTAACGTTAGAAATTTATGTTACCGTAGAGTTCAAGCACATATTTACATTCACATCACATTCATCCTCCCACCTTCCCATTGTCTGTAATATCATGTATTCACAGAATATCGTAGATAAGTAACAATAAATATATAAATATTTAGAATATTAGTCTTTCTTGGAATTAATTAATTTTATCACATTTATGTATTCACCATTCGTTTAATTTCTTCGTGTTTGGGTTTTTATGAGCGCAAGCAGGATGATAAGCGTTCCGCGTTCCTGGTTCATTCGAAAAGTCAATACTTGCGACGTTGTGGACGTACGTAATCCAAGGAACATGTGCTACCGCTGTTGTCATCGCTGAAACCATAAGAAAACGTAAATTAATTCGCAAATAGACATTACCTGAAAGTTTATGTAAGATTTAACAGTTCCTCTACTTGTGGCTACCGCGGGAACAGTCTAGCAGGAATAATCCACCCCAAGATATAATTAGTTTCGCATACACATCGTGAACACGATGAGTGCGCACTGCGCACATATCCCAGTTGGAAAGTTTAATTATATCCCGGGTTATTAAATTTCTCATAAATTCTGACCCCTGCGCTTCTTGCATATTAAAGCGTAAAGAGATAGAAAGGGATCATTGTTACAACTCCGCATTGTGCGCAGCGCGTCTAATCTCCTCCCGGCCACCATTCGATCGAAGAAGAAACGCATCGAAGTGAACTCATTGAATTCATTGAAACTTAGAGCTGAACGCACAAAAGCTCCAAGCTACAATAGAAGCTATGCTTGTACACTTGTTTGAGAGGCTACCCTCAATAGGGGTCGGGTTCGCACGTAATCAGTGATCGTGTTATGTATTATGCATAACTGAGACAAATGCAACGTGACAATTAAATCCTAGATCTCAATCCGCGGTGCCAGCAACCGTCATAAAATATTCACGAGTGTATCCGCTCCTGCCAGCGTTGGGATTAATGTCGTGGTATTAAGATGGGTTCGGCGTTCTATGTTTTATGAAAGGTCTCTACCGCTGACCCTCATCAACGGTACTTATGGCGCCGTGTATCACGCTGCTAATGTAAGATTGGGCTGCGTTTGATGCAAGGGTAATTAATGGAGGTGTCGCAGGTCCTAAAAACTTTCCGGCTATGGTAGGTCAGAAATGACGCGTGAAACAGTCGAATGCTTATGCGCCATTATGGGTTAAGGACCGGTAGTGGGTCACGCCAAGTACGTTTTGGAAACGCAGGATCGATTTTCCAGGTTTGTCAGTACGCGGAGTGATATACGCGATATACGCGAATTTATTCCGTTAAAAGAAGAATGAACACGTAGGAAATTACGTTTGAAAGCTCATGTGAAAACCTGTCATATAGTTAGTGCTAATTTCTCTAGAGATGAGCAACCCCGCGATCTCAATGCAGAAGGCCTTGTGTAAACTTCAAATTCTCGCCTGAATTTTACCCATCTACAAACTTGCAAGACCTCAGCGTCGTTTGGGAGTGCAGACATCGACTAACAGATACAGGACCACCTCCTAACTACAACATGCAGTAAGGTGAATAAATAATGTAATTTCGCAGTGTAGTATTCCATAACTTACTGCAAATACATGAATTTATTATTATTCAATTGTACTTCTACCTGAAGAATTCCACTAGATGCGAAATTGTTTTTTTCCTTGATCATCCTGTGAATGGTTGTTAGTCCGGTAACCAAAACAAGCAACGCAATAAATGTACGTTTAATCCACACAGTCTGTACAACTGACTTGCTTTGATAAACGATCCGGAATTTACTGCCACTACCTAACGCGGAGGGCATAACCGTCGCATTTCGCCCAGCTAGTATCCACACGCAGCCATTTTTACTCACCACCAGCTTCCAGCCGAGCAAAAAATCCCCTGCGTCATTTCACACGCACCGACGCGAATGTTGGGCGTAGCCCCAGCTCTCACTTCTTTAGTGATATTCCGCAAATGCACAGACACAATTATCGCTGTAATGAAACATTCTGTATAAATGCACTGCATGGCAGAACGAAATGGAAGCAATTCCTAACTTCTTGACAGTTCATCTCGGCGTGAAATTAAATATATGTATCACACGCGGTTGTCGGGCTTAATTCAGGCGGTGATGAATATTCCCCGGGTCTACGTGGTGGCTCATAGAGGGTGATTTCTATGAGAAAGTGCAGTCGTACATAACCTTACAGAAGCTTTCCAAACAATAGCAATGACCATCATAAAGGGTGTCGTAGATAAACGGATTTTGGTACTTAGAAATTATCATGATTGACCAACTGCTAGACCAGTTCTAACTTTATGACCCTATCAATCATCTGTTTAAAATTATACATAGACTGAGGCTATTAAAAACATACAGGGCCTACTCAAACATCATATGGACCCCTTAGCATATTCCAAGATGGTCTTCCTCCCTTTGCAATTTAATATCATGAGAATGTGCCCAAGGGCTGGCATTCCTCATCATCTACATCAAATAATTAAGGAGCGAAAATATCCAAATAATATGCACATCATAACACACTAAGTCTTAGCTAGAAACGCAAGCAGCAATTAACAACCCTCACGCTTCCAATATTTCAACCAGAAACAGTATCCACAGTACACAGTGAGTTCGTTAACGAAAAAATTGGACAGGGTGTTATTTGCGTCTGCTTCGAAATAGGCATTGGGTATAATTGCAGGGTGTATCGCAGAGGGTTGGTAACTTGTTAACTAACAGCCGCTGTTGCTATCTAGCTGTCCGCCAGAGGGGTGAGCGGATGGCAATTATTGAGGGTACGGTCTGCCCCCAATTATTAAAATTCTTATCTTGGCTGGAGGATCAAATTTTGCATGTGGTTTGATATCCGCCGCAGCACTAGTCTAGCCATACGGCGGGAATATATCATAGGCCGTAAAGCACGGAATTGGTATAAATATCTGTCGGTTGGCCGAGCATCATCTAGATGACAATCAAGCCATTGGTAGAATTAACGTCTGTTGATGGTGCGGGTTTGTATAGATCTGGTCCCCAAACGGCCGACAATGAATCTTTGTCTGGCGGGTGACCAAAACGCTGTATCCGTGCCGTTGCCATTGGACTATCGACCAAATTATCCGCCCGCAGGAAGGCCGCATGATAAGGTTTGATATGGAAATGTATCATAGTCGTAAACGGGAAAAAGCGTAATAAAAAGCGACTTATAACCGACAGTAATTGCAGAGTGCGCAAATAAAATTAGATTTAAATCGAGCGCACCAACAGTGTGGAGCGCACTGCAAGCTGAATTTTCAGGGATGCGCCGCATTTATTTATTCAGCAAATATTCGGCGCTCGTTCACGCTCTACCAATCGCACTGTACGACCGTTTGCTGCGGGTGGAACTACCTACTTGAATGGCAAACATGATAAACCTGGATTTCGGACAGAACGCTTGATTCATGCCGGAACTGCGGGACATCATCCAGCATTAATTCGATAATTCAATGATGAAAATCAAATCAACCATTTTTATCCATTCCTCTTACTCGAGCCCACACTTGATTAAACTATGCCATATACAATAACTACCCTAATCACCTCTTCCTCAGAAAATGTACAATGTCCAGCGCTATTTTTAATTTAAAAGGCGGAATCTCATAAAATTGTTGTATAAAAATATGTTGGGAGTATTCCGCTTGTTTGCTTCATTCTGCTACGCTGCCTTTTGTTGTTGAGCGTAATTTAAAAATTATCGAGGAGCGTGCAAAGCCCTGAAAGGATCTCTTGCTTTCACTTGCGTACTCTTGCGTGCTATTGCGTAATACTGTACAAGGTGCTGGCTGATATTCCTTTGTGTACACCACGCTAGTCAAAAATAAGAATTCGATGCAGGGCTGTCTTACAATAGCCACGCAGCCATGTAAACTGGAGGCAGTACAGGAGAAGGCGGGTAATGGCTTTTATCCGAAAGTATCCCGAAGCCATCAAAGTTACGACAGAATGAGGACTTTCATCCATAGTCTATAAGGAAACTCTTCCTTCCTCCAAAGTTAACGGGTATAATCCGTCCTATATACAACAGATATCAATAATTGATGATTAGGTGACTAGACCAACATCCTACATAAATAATACCATTACACAAATCCGGTTGCTAAAAGCATCAGTGCGTTCATCCGCAGATTAATCGCATAAGTGCTCTCGCCTGCAGAAAGAAACCGCCCAAAGATTATGTTACAATAACTCAAGTGGCAATCTACTCATGATATTCTAATGTGCCTGTTACTCCAGCATTGAAGAGCGTAATGAGAAGAAGCAAACCTCGGCGTACAAGTGGCGGGCCAGCTCGACAAGTCGTGCTCTTAATATTCGCCTCGGTGCGCCTGTTGTTTCGCTTATTAATATTATCCTCGAAGACGAGGGGAGCTTGGAGGGTGCTAGAGTCGAGTGCATGCATAATGTGCGCGTTTATTGTCGCCGCGGCGACATGTTGTTGTTTTTATGTTTTTATTTATGGTGAATTAATAGCCACTCCACAGCGCGCAGACGATGTATGGACTATTGTGCGCAGATCGGCGATCGGCCATTGTTCAACGTCCTTCTCAATGCTACCGCCGTAGCCGCAGGCCGTGCTTACCGTGGGAGATAAACTGGCGATAAGTGCGTCGCGCCCGATTTATAACGTATTTTAAATAATTTAAAATGTGGCAAGCAGCGCGGTTAATTGCGCTACCGGCGCGACGGGGCAATCTTTCTTTTTCGCGACGGCCGCACGTTGGCAGGTAATGTATGGGCCGACCTGCGGAATGAAGCACCGAGCGAACAACGAAGAGGAGGGCAGGGCAAGATTAAAAGATTGCAAAAATCGCTACTTAGCAGCTCACACTACGGGTGCAGCAGTCTGCATCAGTGTGGGTAAGTGGGAATTGAGAAGGTTTCAGGGACTCCTTGTATGTGGCTTGATGAGGACCAGTCTCCAACATTGAGTAATGCTCAAACAGGCAGTTTAAATTAGTATTAGTCGCGTTTAACAGGTTGCTGAGAATAAATGATCTCGTTTTATTTTCGTCGCAACTCACGGTGTTTTCCTTTGATGTGAGCTTTACAAAGTGGGACATATGGATGACTCTACTCAGGTTTTCTTCAACTGTTTCTCCCATCATGGTTTTCGATTCATTACCAATACACCACAAAAAGGGCATTGATTGCAACAAGTTAGTTTCACATAGTCCAAGAACAAAAGCTCAGGTTGGAGGTGACGTGAGAACGTGTTATAAAGAGGCTCTAAATGTGTACGATTATTAAGGTTTCTTTTTCGAGGTGGAAATGATCGGACTAATGCAGAACATCCGCTTCTTGTTAGTGCTGTTTAACAAGTCGGCTCAAAAGCGACAACGTCCGCGAGCATACATCAGCGCTGGCGCATTGTGTGTCGCTCTTGTTTCACGTTGATTTTTTCCTGCGCGGTGCGTCCTTTTTGTTTCACGCACGAAACTCGAATAAACCTGCTCGTTTTACACAAGCCACACAAGCGCGCCGCGAGAGGCATGCGGAGAGGTGCGCGATAAAACTGTCGGACGCTATTCACGTTCTCGTTTATTCATTGACTTCACTTCACACGAACGCATTATGAACGCCTTGGTAATTTCGTTTACAAGACGAGACGCCTGCTCGAATTCGTTAAAGATTGCACCACTCTAACCGCGGACACTTTAAACTACCCATGGCGTTTACAGCTCGCATCGCCTCATGCATCTACCACCAGTGCTTGCGCTTTGAAAAAGTAATTACTGAACGGTTCCCTTCGCGCCTAATGGTTTGCTGTTGCTTCATGCGGTTATAGAGATAAGGTCGACAGTTTTTTAGGCAACAAGACGGAAAATTGTGGTTTGAGTTAACTGACTATGACTGGTGTAAACCGCCAGGCGATTGAAGACCTGATATAATGGAGAGGGCGAGATGGAGATCACTGGCGTCGTAATGGCGTAGCTCGTATATAGTGTCAACGCTGCGATAACTGAGATAGCTGAGATGGTTATTGTCGCGCTATCGGGATACGTAGACTCTAGGAGGTTCCCGTCTTCCCCTCGATTTTTCCCTCGTATCGGGAACGCATAATAATTCAAAACGATAACAAGACTTATCAAAAAGGGGGAAACGCCGAGGGCCAAGTTGCCGAAGCGTGTGTAGCATTCCCTACGTCTTCTTCCTGCCTTTGCCATTTCCAGTTGGTAATCGGAATGAGCACGAAGGCCGTAACTCATCATCCATCGTTTACTTCGTTGCGTTATGTTTCCTACGAGTCTCCTCGAAACCTGACGGATTATACAGCACGTTCAAGTTTGAATCCTTACAATTTATGGGAAAGAATTCACGTTACGTTGCCAATCGGGAAAATAAATAATAAATTCTCTTCCCATGCGCGATTCCTTTCAAGAGCTAAAACAAACACATTGCCGGCAAGTTATGGAAGTAAGCGCAGGTCGACGTCGCGACATCACGTGGAAGTGCTAAGCAAACAAGCAGAACGTATGCACCGGGAATGTTCGAGTAAATCCAGAACGCCAGGAAGACAACGTTTATTATGTACCAATGTACTTGTCCAAACTAAAATAACTCGCACTCAGTGAAAAATATACATTAGCTGGTTAATATACACATTGGCCGTTAAATTGTTCGCCAGTTAGTCCCGATTTATCTCGGAAGCGAACAGGAGTATTTGCCTAAAGGAGAAAATGCTTAATCAATATGCAAATATGCATGGCGCACTCAGGATACGCGGCTGCTCGATGAACACGCGATGTGGGAGTAGGCCCCAGCCCACCATTGATTCTCTTGATTCTCAACGATGCTCTCGGCGCGCATAAAAAAGCGAATAAATTGGATTCAATTAAGCAGCCCTCAATCGTTTCGTGCGCTCATTCATTTCCTCGACGGCGAGCTGAGCTCGTGCTAGGCACGGACGCGTCCCCATTCGCGTTCGTCGATTCCTGTTCCGCTTTTCTTTTTTCTCGCGCAGTGCATGGTATCCGCCGTCGGAAAATTTACATTGCGCGCTTCCAATTAGAAAACATCAGCGCACGGTACAAATTTAACCCATTTTTTTCGGAAGGCGCTAATCTTGCGTGCCAGCCCGTTTAGCTGGCGATAATTGCTTCTAGTTTATTTCATATAATTACAATTACGGTTAGAAAAATAAATTCGGCTCAGTGTTGAGCGCGGAATTTATGGTTTCCGCATAGATATCATCTCACTGGGTGCTACCACTCGCCGCGCTAGTTACAAATGCGTCTAAATGGCGCGTCGCGCATAAAAATGTAAACGAAGACTCAACTCGTAATAGCTGTCCCCTGGATGAATGAACGTGGCATGGAAAAAGAATAAATTAGTCCGCGGCAGTTTCTGTCTGCTTTAATAGTGGCGAAGCCCTGTGGGAATGTGGGAAAACAGAAAATGGCTTTCTTGCCTTCTACGAAACGCAGAAAGACAACGCTTCCCGCAAATATGATAATTTCCTGTGGCAGACGCGCAGATAGGGTGAGAGTGCCAACGCGTCTGTCAAATGTCGACATTTGCATTTGAAAAGAGTCTGCGCCGCGAAAACATACTTGGGATGAACTATATTCGCGAATGGGGCGTTGCTCATCTGAAAACTTAAGGGTCCTTTATTCCAGTTGCAGCAACAGAACCCCAGAATTCTGGATGCACTTGTCGTTATTTAAGAAGTAATCTAATAATATCAACCCGAGTACACGAGGGATACAGTTTATTGGGACGAATTCAAAAGTCATTTGGTTGCTACTCGGTTGATCTTATTGTGCTTGTGCTTCGGTAGCTCTGAATGGAGCGCTAACTACAGAGCGTCCCCGAGCCCATTGTGTTTCCCGAAAGGATAAGCGAAGAAGATCGCGTCCTCATTGTCTACAGTCGACTCGCACGGGTAGCACGCATGGCTGTAGACATGCAAAATGCTAGGAAGACGTGAGGATGCTTCGGACAAAGGATGTAGGTTTCGATTTAACTAAGCCCCTTTGGGTCGAGGTCGCGTCGCGTTGCATGAGAAAATATCGTTTGACATTATGCGTTTGCCAGCACACACCGCGCTCTCTTTCATGTTAACGTGCGCGGCGACAACGCCAACGCAAAAAAGCGAAGAAAAATGTCAGAGGGCGGCACACAATTCCTCCTTTTACGTACTCATTCTGCCGCGTTGCGTAAACCACATGGAGACGACAAATGCACACACGGTTTGCAATCGCGTATAGTCGAGTGGACACGGCTCGCCTGCCAATGCAAATATTTGCGCATCGTAGGTTGCCAAAGGTTCAGGGACATGCTATCGGAATGGCTAAAGTTTCATCTAATATGAATATATCGACTTCCGAATGCAGCCACATTGACCGAGCTCGCCGCCGCCGCTCAAATTATGTGTTTGCCGTCTGCCAGGACGGCGTCTGTCGCCGCCGCCGCAAACGCTTACTTCGCAATCTTCGCTTTCATAAAGTCTTGCAACCGCCGCCATGCTCTGCAAGTACGAGCCTGCGCTCGGGCAATACAACGCGTTTCTTATTGCCGTTTTCTTCGGTCGTCTTTACTTTATTGCGCGTGGGGTAGCAGCTGGTGGTGCTCTGGACCATCTGATTTACGAGCGTAAACCTACCCTTCAGACATTACGCCCTGTGTGAATTGTCGCCTTCTTGCGAATGCTACCAGGAAGAGGGAAATACGAGACGCAAAGTTGATTATTATCATGAGTACAATAACCTCATTTTTTACTGTCCTTATTCTTAGATAAAACTAACTTAGCTCCAACCACCATATTAGACCCTAGATTGGATAGGTTACTTGACAATGACTTAATCGCATCTGTCTCTCTACTAAATAAGCCTACCGATCTCCTTAAGTGATTAACTGACAAAACACAAGTCTGGCAGGTAACAGAAAAGCAGTGAAAGAAGCATGAGAGCATTATTTGAGAAATGTCACTAGGGTCCAATCAGACTGGACCCTAACCTAAGGTATAAAGGACACTTCGTGCAATTTTACGGCCAGGTGGATGTCAACATTGTGTGTACAATAGCTTCAAAATGAGTGAATACCCTATGTGTATTCTCAACTTAAAAATGTCTTTTGAGAAAATGGAAACCGATTAGGAGTACTACCAGTTCTGTATATTGTCCCCTCCGACATTTGTTTGCCTGTCACCCGAATTCTGCTATTTCAATAGCCTCCACATCAAACCTACAATACCAAGGGCTCCCTTTCAGTAAGTCTTAAGACCGATAATTTTTTCGCAGAAGAAAAGTGGTTCTGAATGCATCGCCTAACTCTGAGTGAATACAGCTACTAATTTTCAAACAAGGTCGGCCGCATACAAGGAAGCTACTTAATAATTACGCGACGCCGGCAAAGTTAGACCCTTAAGTTAAATTTGCACTTGCAGCGATAGCAAGATGCGCTTAGTTGATAGCCCCTTTTGCGTGCATGCGACAAGCAAATGTTTGCTAGACGATTATAAGATGCTCACCTGCGTTTGCTTAAGCGCTACGCCCATAAGGGATGCGGAAGCGTCCGTGTATCTCGTGGAAGACTAGGAGGATGCTGTAGGAACGGAGGCAGCTTTCCGGGAGGAGGCGGCGGCGGCAGCGCTGGACTCCGCGCTCGATCCAGATGATGATGGTGTGTGGGCGTCGTTGACGCGTAAATATTCACACTAGAACGCTGATGCACACACGGTCGTTTGATGTCCGGCATGGCGAACTGCAGCTTCTGCCAGAACTGACGATCGCCCCATTCGATCACCGTGTTCGTTTTAAGATACAGACGAAGATCTGGGTCAAGATCGCGCTGGGGTAGTTCTCCCGTGACGACAAATATTAACCGACGCCTGCGATCTTTCAACACCTCGTGCAAGGCCGACTTGAACTCAAATCGACACCACTCGTTGTGTAGAAAGTTTTTAGAGAGCACAATTATTGTGCGACGCGACGACTCCACAGCTTCTATAATTGTATCAGCTACATACGCAGACACATTGAAATCCCGATAATGCAGACAGAGACGATATCCATGCTCGCTCCCTTCAAGACCAGGCGCCAAAACTTGGCTGACGAATGCCTCGTCCTTGACGCTATAGCTAATGTAAGCATCAAAGAGGCGGTCTTTATCCTGTTGCTCCTCAAAAGCTGTTGTCTTGTAGCACATCCGCAAACCGCACCGGGAGTAAATCCAGACGCGCAATTCACGCCGATAGTAGAATGCACCGCACACAATAACCACGCTTGCTAGGAATAAGCACATGGTGCCGAGCAACAGTGGTAGATAGTCGTTCATCACTTGGCTCTCAACAATGGCACGTGTATTGCCAGTGAAAGCAGCGCAGGACGTGGCGTTGAAATCGGCCAAACGCGGCCCTACCGCCTTTGTCACGTTGTTATAGAGACATACGAGATTCCCGGCGTCAACCACTTTTCCCAAATTCACCTGCAGCCACGTCTGGTACTTTTGCACGTAGCCGCAGTCACAGGACCATTGATTTTCACGCAGACCAATTTCCACCAGATAAGGATTTAATGCAAACTGCCATACGGCAAAATAGCTCAAACGATTGCCATCTAATCGCAGCACTTCCAGCTGCTTCAGCTCAATGAACGTCCTGTTGTCGATGAAGTGGATGAGATTGCCTTGCAAATACAATTCGCGCAGGTTCTCCAATGTCGCTAGCTCGAACCCGAGCAGCTCCTTGATATGGTTGTTCTCAAGGTGAAGCACCGTCAAACGGCGCAGCCCGCTGAAGGTGTGATTGTAAATTGCTGCAATGTTGGAGTTGTTAGCATAGAGGACTTTCAAGTTCTTGCGACCGATGAATGAGTGACTGGACAATTCGCCAAAGTTGTTGCCGTCTAAGTAAACCTCGGTTGCATCCATAGGAATGCGGCTAGGCATTTCCGTGTAGCCGACACCGGAGCACTCGACGACGTTCGCCGACCACGATTGATCATGATAGCAAGTGCAATTGGTAGGACATGTCATTTCGCAGTCGCACGCATCAAAATCGCAGCAATGACACAGCGCAAAGCAGTGAGTCTTGTACGTGCATAGAAATTGACTAGACTCGGCTTCGATCAAAGGCAGGTAGTTTGTCTCGCGGTTGTATAGCAACTTACAGTAAATGCTCTCGAGGTCCATGACGCGTGGATGCTGCCGCAGGTGATCCAATTTGTTGATGCGCTGCAGCCATTCCATCGTGCAATCGCACTGAAAGGGATTGCCGCCGATGTAGAACTCCGGAAGCGGGCGGTCGGGATCGACCGGCGTCAGCCGCAGCGCATTCAGATCCATGCTGACGATCTGATTCGCGTAGAGGTCCACCCGAGTCAGATTCATTTTCTTGAGGAACGTGTGCGGCTCGACAGTGGAGATTAAATTGTCGTTAAGGAACAATAACTCCAGGCTGCTTGGCACCGCTGACGAGCTTACCTTGCCTAGCTTATTGAAGCTAGCGTCCAGTGTCTGCAACTTCAGCTCCAAGTCTAATCCGTAATGATTGCCTAGCTCGCGCACGCTATTCTTGTGCAGATCGAGCCACTGCAGGTTGCGCGGAATTAGAGCATAGTCAAACCACTCGATTTGATTGTCGGACACGTTCAGCCACAGCAGGCTGTCTATGTCGGCAAAGAGACCGCTGATATCCGTCATCTGATTATTGTCCAGGCGCACAGCCTGCAGAGTGGGACTATAACTAAAAGCACCGTGTTCAATACGCTGGATCCTGTTCCGTGCGAGATTGAGAATTTGCAGAGCTGGCAAGTCAGTGAACACCCGCTTGCTGATATTTTGCAAACGATTGCCAATCAATCTCAGTCCGTACAAATTATTCATGCCGCGAAAACCGGGCTCTTCCAGGGAAGTAATGACATTCTCCCCTAAATCCACGGTGCGGAGCAGCCGCATATCTTTCAAAGCCAGCGGCACGGCAGTCAGCACATTACCGTTCAGATTGAGGTCTTCCAAACTGGAGCAGTTGCGAAACGCTTCCGGATGGATTCCCTCCAAAAGATTGTTATCGAACGCCAACAATGATAGAACGTATAATCCGTTTAGGGAGTAGGCATCCAGGTAGGTGATTTTGTTGAACGACAGAATTAGGGTATGCAGATTGCTCATCGGAGCAAACGTATCAGCAGGTATCGTCTCTAACAGATTATGCTCCAAATTTAAAATCTGCAGGGTGTAAAGGTCTTTGAAGAACGCCGGCTCTAATTTTGAGATTCGGTTATAGGATAAATTTAGTAAAACCAGCCGAATCAATCCAGTGAATGTGTCAGCATTAATCCATGCACTTGTTAGATGGTTTTTCGACAGATCTAATGCCAAAAGTTGTTCAAGATTAGTGAAAAGACCGGGGGCCAAAACACTGATGGAATTGTTTTGTAAATATATTTCTTTGATAGACCCTGTCGAGTCTTTGAAAAGCTCTGAGGGTAAAGCAACGACTTTGTTATTGGACAGGTCAAAGATTTGCAAAGCTTTTAATCCAGCCAGGGCCTTATCAGCGACCATGGAGATTTCGTTGTTGTGGATATACAGTTCTCGCAGGCGTCGTAGTACACCGAAGCCGTTGGCAGGAATAAGCACAAAGTGATTGTAGGACGTGTCGAGAACCTGTATATCCAAACTGCATGGATGCGCTAATGTGCGTGCCGTCTCGGGCCGCGGATGATCATCTTCGGCAGTGCTAATTAAAGGCTGCGGCTGACTAGGCGCCTTCTCGCGAAAGCCGAGGTCGCTAACGTCCTGCAGGCGGTTCTCGCTCACGTTGAGCATGACGAGATTGGTTAGCGGACAGAAAATATTTTCCGGAAACGACCATATATTGTTGCAACTTACGTCCAGCCGCTCGAGTTGTCGCACCGGCATAAAACTCTCCGCCGAAAAATCTAAGCTCATCGCCGGCCAGTCGGTGTTGTGCGTTCGCACGGTGAGATTACGCAGATCCCTTAATCCCATTAGCGTGCCAGCGGGCCAGCGGCCCAGCTTGCAGTGCTCCAGCTCGAGCTCGCGCAATTTGTTTAGATGCACAAAACTGCGATCGTCCAGGCTGCTCCTGGACATAATCACATCACTGCACTCGATGCGCAACGATGTGGTATGTTCGGACGGAATGACGCTAAAGTTGGTCGTGTCAAACTCACTGTTGATGGTCCTCAATTTGCACGTGAGTGACACTTCGTCCTGCCCGTTGCCGGTCACGGTCGGATCGCGCACCCACCACTGGCAGTCGTCCGGAGCGTCGTAGCGCAGGACTGGCGCAGTGTCAGTGGGGAACATTGTGTCCTTGGCGGAGGCGCCGGCCGCCACGCAAATAAACAACAACAACGCGACCGCCATCCTTGCAACAAGGATAAGAAAGCTCATCTATTACGTGCTACCATGTCCTGCCAAAGTTCCTTCGCGATCGAAGCACTCGCTCGTACACACCGTTTCCGGACTATCACACAAAAACCAAACGCCGAGCTTGCAACTTTGTAAACCACGGGGTGCCTTAACTTGGCGGGGCGCGCACTAACCCACTATAAGCTCAGCACGACCTCAGGTCACCCCTATCCGACAATAACAACTTACTGTGATATTATGTAGTAAACTGCGGAAAACGTTACCGTAGGCTTGGAGATAGTTAAGTAAGTCACACGTAAGTCCCACTTTGCACTAAGGGTGGAACGTGAAGGATGTCAGAACATGACTGCACACGCTGGTGTTTACGCGTTCCTCTTCGGCACAACCACCGTTCACGGAGGGTGGAAGCGGACTAAAAATTGAAAAGCTCGGAGGCTGCCGGCTGCTGGTCGGATCCGAGGCAGTGGTAGGAAGCGCGCCGCGCACAGCTTGCCGAGCTTCGCCGACGTAGTAGCTCGAGCGCAACCGACGCGTTAGGCGCCCCACCTTGCAGCCGCGAAGAGCAAAGCTCGGGGAACCAAATACTAGCGTGCAGTGTGTTGCAGGAGCAGTCAGTAGTCACTAAGCTCTGGCGTGGAAACTGTTCTGCTCGTTTATGGAAAGCTGCATAGTGGAAACTAAAATTACATCTACAAATCTGTTTCTATCTACAAATATATTTATCTCTTCTATTAGATATATATTAATAGAAACATTTTCTTATTAGGTTATTTGGTACTAGCTGTAAAAAAGTTTCTTCCATCAACTTTGGCTCCAGCATCTCGACCATCTGTAATTTAAGTAATGACATTAGCGGATTAATATATTAGTTTTACGGCGATTCGTTCATTTAACGACATTACTTGTCAGTTGTTTGTCGTGCCATGGACCAGACGAGCGTAAAGCGATCGGAGGCGGTAGCGGGTGCTGTGGTGGTGGTGAAATCAGTGCGGCGCGCGAGTCGGAAAGTAATACAGTGTTGACCGCAGGAGCCGCCACCTGCCACTCGTTTTTCCCGGCTGACCGAAGTCGACAACACGTATACGCTTCTTTCGGCGGCGCATCGCGACCCACACATGTGCGGGGGCGGTTGTGCGGCGCAAATCCGGCGTCGAACGTTTGGTGTTTGGCGGCGGTGTGTTTTCTTCTTTGCTGCCGCCGCGGGCCTCGCTAATCGTGACAAACGACTGGGATATTTCGGGGAGGCGTCTCCTTCGAACCTCACTCGATTACTTCAGTCACCTCTCTTCCCTACACTCTATTATTCTTTTCGCAACGGGCGAACTAAAAAAACGTAATGGGGTAGACATTTAGAAAACGTATTGCCAGTACTCTCAGCTTTCATGAAATAAAACATTTCACCAAATCACATTACTTCTTATTTTCTAATTGTGGACTTGCATAATTCAAATGCAGACAGTTGGAAGTACAAATAAGGTGTTGATATATTTGCCTTATCCTTATATTTAAGCAAGTCCGCTTTTGTGTCCTATTCATAATTTATCTACTTGCTTAACACGCGTTTACTTTAGCTGTTTACACGCCGTAAAATTAAACATCCAAGCACACCGCTTCGAATTCTAGCTTGGCACGAGGACATTCGTCTTTGTGAAACATATTTTCCACGTGGTTTCATTAGATTATGGCGGCGGTCGACATTTTCCCATTAGCATTGTCCCATATGCACAATGCGGGCGCCGAGGAGAACGAGATCACTGAGGGCGTCATGTTTACACGCAAAGGACACAACTGGCACAACAGACGATGCGAAAAACAGGACGCGCGCCGGAAACTCTGTGCTGTGCGCCGCGAAAAGGCAGAGAATCGGAAAAGCAGGACGATAAAGTAAAAAAGACTATTGTTCACCTACGCCTCCCGTTAACATCTGCTGAAATCATAAAAACTCAAAGCGTAATCTGATTTATTTTCGTTTCCGTTAATGAGCAAATGAATCTGATATTCCTTACGCAGTAGTAGCCTAAATTCATCAAAAACTTGACTCAGCATGTACCTAACAATAAGAAAAAAGCAAATTTCGGTTTTGTGCGAAATTAAGTCGGATAATAAATGATCCACCCTCGAAGAATTCGAATCTATACAATAGATTCGGCACGCTACGAAAAAAACAACGAAACAACATAAAAAGCCTTCATTATTTCAGCACTTGGCCTGCGAACACCTCACGGTCCTTTGTCCACACATCAAACGGCATGTGTGCGTGAGTTTTCTTCCAAACCGAAAACGTAGATCGGACATCCCGCAGTGCATCACCAATTCAGAAACAGCCCGTTGATTCCGAAGCAGAATTGGATTTCCCATCATAAAAAGACCACTATCACTTCGCAGTAAAAGAAACATTTGCGAGCTTGGCAGAGGCTTATATGCGCGCTTTCAACAAGTCCTACTCTGCTGATTTTCAACAATAAAAAATCCCGTGGCGGCTTTGCGCGCCGAAATTAAATTTCGCCCAAGCAGGCGGCCTGCATGGCGACGATACGAATTCGAGAATCGTCACCGACCGACAGGACGAGCGCGCATCCGAATAGCGATGCACTCGGCGCGCAACAATGGACTGCGCTCATCACTGCTGCGCGCTCGCATTGCTGCATTAAATAGTGTAATCTTTTTAGTGCCGGGCATAATTTGCAGGCCGAATGCGGTCAATATGCGGCCCGCGCCTCGAGCGCCTGATAGTAAAAATCCGCGCGGCGCGCTTTTGTGTAATGACAATGGCATTATCCGAGCGTTACAGCTCATGAATCGACGCGCTTTTTTGCTGCGCCAATGTATGCGCACCCCGATGTTTTAAAATACGCTTTTTGCACATGGTCCCTGCCGAAATTGTTGTATCTCGTTAAATCTACAACCCTCGGGACGCAAAAAGCGCGCGCAAAAAAGACACGAAATGAATTTATTTTCGGCAAATTTGAATATCGGCCATGCTTTTAGTGTTATGCTGGCTCGAATTGGCTGCGATTTATCAAAGCGCTGAAAAGAATACCCTTGAAATCGAATTAAAACTGCATTGCCACAAAAGGCGGGCGGAATAGCGTTTGGTCAATGCTGGATGCAGAAGGACTTTGCGTGGATTACCGCGGAATTGGGATGCCCTGCGTTTTTTTTGAAAATGCATTACATTACTAAAAGTAACACTATTCTACAGACTCTCCTACAGAGTGATTATTTGCAGTCATGGAATGGCCTAGATTTTTTTGTTTGCATTGTATAGTGCTTTTTAAAATAAACATGAAATGAAACTCATTAAGACGAAAGAGATGAAGGTACTCCAATTTCTATGCACCAGTTGTGTGGGGAATTGTGAAGGGACTTGATGTGTTTCTGGAATTGTGTGTTTTGATATTGCGATATTGCTGTTTCTCTAATATGGATTTTAATGAAGGATGAATTACAGAATTTGTTTTTACCATTAAAGTATATAATCTCGATATTTTAGGTCTAATTATGACCGGGAAAAATTATAGCATGAAAAAGTTTGCTTCTGTATGTATTAAAATTAATTAAAAGTTAAATAAAAATGAAACTGGAAATTAAATAAGGTAGTACATATATTTCCTTTCCTTTTTTGACTAAAATATCATGAAATAAACTTTAGGACAACGCACGAATTTTTTTTGTGGAACTGTGATTGTATATAAAAATTAAAATTTATTTGATTTCCAGTAAATATTAAATACGGGAATATTAATTAAGAGTATTTAGTTTAAAAAAATAATTATTGTTCTATTTTTTTAGTATAACTAGTTTAACGATTCGCCTTGATCATATAAAAATTTAAGATTTTTTACTATAAAACCAAAAATAATGCAATTTTCCAAAAAGTGTTTTTCGTCCCAATTACCCTAGACTATGGGGAACATGGGACGGGTAGTGGGGTTAGTGGTCCACCCAACTAAATTACTCTAATTTCAAAGAAATCCATCAAATTATTTTGTTATTGATTAAATAAACGTTGTTGAATAATGATGAATATTGCTGTTTTTACTATAAGAAAATATTTTAAAACATTATCGAAAGGTCAACGCAAGAACTCCGCTTGCTCGACAAACAACCTTGAACTACAGTTAGTAGACTAGTCTACCAAAACGTATTGCTCGCACAGCCAGCTGCGCCCAGTGGTCCAAACGCCCCGATTACAAATTGTTGAAGATACTACTCACTGGACATGAAAAGAACTGATAATATTCATTGGTCATTCAAGATCCACGGTAATATGTGCGTTATTATTGCTGTAGAGGAATTCTAGTTGCGCAAAAATAATTATTAAGGCTCCGGAATGCACGCATCATTTTTGTTTATTGTGTACCTATCACAATAAATATCCAAATTCGATCGAATTTTGTTCTGCACGGCTATAAATTTTTTCAAAGCAACCAGGGAAAGAAAAGAAAGCAAATTTTAACGTTAATTAAATTTTTAATAAATAATGCTGGTCCCGAAAAATTCTCTCCAAAGCAGATTTTTGCTTCTGTATTTATAAATGCATTATATTAATTCCATTAGATGGCACTTATAAATGTATTAAAATTAATTAAATGATTTGTGCATAATTAATCAAAGAATCAGAAAATGTACTTTAATGAACAAAAAAATGTAGACCTCTGTTAAAAGTCTTCGGTAAAACAGCAAAATGCTTAAGACGTTTTCCCATCTTGGACGTGCCTTATACTATTTAAGAAACCGAATTCAATATGAAATTGCCTATAGTCTCACAAAGCCACGCCGCTAATCATTATATCGACCAAAAGCTCTCTATCTGTTTAGGCGTAGTGCGTCTTCGGACTGCGTGTCTCTGTCCGTCGCCAATGACACCGTGTCACGTAAACAATCTAAACAATTTCCAATTTACTCCCAGCGCACTTTCCGACATGCATCGGCATTCGCACGCGCATACTTGGAGAAGCTCAGAAATCTCGTCTACGGAAATCGACGCTAATCACGAGCTAAGCAAAACACTCTGCGGCGTACGTGCATAATTTACATATTACGCCGGCTTATTGCATAATGTTAATTGCGCAATTATTTTTGCTCGAGCATAATGAGCGCGTAATAAATATGAGCTGCATTGCCATCCCGACAGGATTCGCGTTCTGCTGCGCTTTCATTCACGCCTAACGTAATCGAAACTGTCGCGTTACGCGGCTATATTGCCAATATAAAATCTGAATAATATAACATAACAATATACAATGTGTTAACATTGTGCATATTGCCTTCAGCTGTTGATAAATACCTTCTTTAATCAGGAATAGAGGGCAACATTTCGCGGGCAAAAATTGTCTCGCGCAAATAAAATAGTTGTTAATAGTTGGCGTACGCGCGAAATCCAATATAGTGTGAAATAAATTTAAATCTAGTTCGTTAAATATAAATGTTGCGCAGGGCAGCACACATTCATCAGGCCGCACATGCACGCGACAGTCCACGCTGCGCAATAATACCCGAACTGTTGCCCGTTCAAAAATTACTCCCATGGTTGTGAAGCTAAAAAATCGCTACATGGCA
This sequence comes from Tetradonia laticeps, assembly GCA_025400035.1. Lineage (NCBI taxonomy): Eukaryota > Metazoa > Arthropoda > Insecta > Coleoptera > Staphylinidae > Tetradonia > Tetradonia laticeps. The sequence continues at coordinate 26,741 of JAODVP010137323.1, forward strand.
TGTAATTAAACTATGCAAATATACTCGGCCGGTGCACATCAATATTTGTCATAGATAATGAAAACGAATGAAAATAATTTAATGTAAACTATTTTTACATTTGTAACGACCATCTCCCACTAGGCAGCCAATTGCAAAGTATGACAGAGTAATTTAAATTAAAATCAACCGTACATTCTATAAATCTAAATTATTCGTGTTTGGACATATTAATTGCTAGTGCGTGAGATAACATCTGATTTTTAATTAATTCCAATCGATTTTGTTTAGAGTCAGTTGTTCGTTGCTATTCAAGTCTGCGTTTTTTGCGTCAAAAGAACGCTAAACATTACTTCCCACGGGGACTAACATTCAATGCATGACATGGAACACATGCTGGTTTTAATTAAATTCGCCCTTTGTCTAAAATTCCTCTAATATACCTACGCCTTCATGGGATTGTACCGCAGAGTGCAATTGCTCCTGAGTAAAGCTAAATATGTTTAATTAGCGCAAAAATACTCTACACGCGTTCAAATAATTAAACATAAATTCCTAATGGCACAGAGGGACTCGGAATAGAAGCCAGAAATTAATCTGTTATCCCAACGCCCTTAGGAATAGGGGATTATTTTTTGTTTGCGCTTAATTAGAAAATGGTATAAAATTTGTACCATGCTGAGCCACGCAGCAGGAGTTTCAACAAAAACGAATACACATTCGTTGAGATTAGTATTTCGCGGATTTCCCAGCATACAAACCATCAGCTTCCAGATAAATTAATTTGAATTACTAAGGGCTTAGCAGCTGATTAAACTCGTACTTTTCTCCTGAGTAATTAAAAAACTTTTTTCGGTAACAGGTTATTTGTTTAGCGGCTCTCCCAACTTCCTAACTCGAATACCCTACTTCCTCTTTCACTTAACGCCGTAGACCCTAGAGCTTCGTGGAGAGATGGAGTTCTTTACGTTTTTAATTCATGCCTAGCGCCTGCTTGCTCAGCATTTTTTCTTCCTGTCATACTGGGGGACTTGAGAGCGGTGGTATTGCCATATTATGGACTAACAACAGCTCCTACAGGTGTTTCATTATTCAGAGGTCTTGAGATTGGAGTCACTTGCGAAAAAATGCTAATATATTAATGAGTTTTAAATAATAAGATGCGGAGGTTGGGATAAAAACAAAGAAACACATCAGTTTAGTGAATCCGATTGATAGAAGTTAATTTATTTTACAGAAGATTAAATTATGCAAGTCCATTTTCATTGGTAGTCCACGCGGGTACAATCGAGTCCAAAACGCGCACCACATTCAACATATGTGACAGAAGAAGTGCGTCATTTAAATTCCGGGAATACTTTCCGCTAGACACTTCCGCAACGCCTCCTTGGCGAGGGTGACGCCAGCGTTGGTAATGTATGCAGGCATCTCTTATACATACCATCCAAGAGCGCGAGGTATTACTCTCCGAAAGAGAGACAAACCCGCGCGCCGCCGCCACATCTATCTGCCGCCCACAGCGCTGTAAGCCAAATAGTCGTCCTCGGCGACGAGCGAAGGAATAGCGCGCTGCATTAACCCACTTCCCAGACATTTCCCGAATAAAGCACCATCCAAATTGCCGAACAGATGAACGAACGAACGAGTTTCCAGGTTTGCATACAGCAGCCCCGTGTGCCCAGCGCATTCAAAACGAAGTCTTATCGAAGCTTTCTCTTAACGGCTGCATGTGTGGAGCGCTTGATGCGATGTCTGGCGTTTGTTACGATGCATCCGTTATCCTGTCGTTGGGATTTATGCGTCGATCAGCGGATCCGAGGCAAGCGTAATGCAAACGATTTGCTAAAAAAACAAAAAATGCACTAAACTATCCAGGTCAACACTAATTCCCCCAAGTTAATAATTGCAAATGCAATGAGAAACCACCAATTAATGTTTCATCTTGATGCCAGCAGCTGCAATTAACCCCGATAAAGTAAGGCCGGGAACGTCCTTGACCCATCAAGCAATTTCCCAGGACTAGGCCACGCTATCTAAGGTTTTCGGGAGGCGCTGCAAGTTGGTCGGTTGCGGCTGCCAGCGAGATTTCGTAATTGGATGATTCAATAATCCGAGCGGCTCGCGGCAAACATGAGCAAGATGCCCGCGCACGGTTTGCGTGTTCCGCTCTTGTTGCTGTTGTCGTTGTTTATGTAACATTTCGTACATGACTGCATCATGTGCATTCGCAAACATTGCTTCGTGTACGTTTTCAATGCACTTGCACACACGCCGGCACGCATTACATGCGGCGGACGAACGAAAAACATCGGAAGATATTCTACACGAGAGGAGCACATCTTGTAGTCACGACGTTCGCGGCCAGCCAAGGAATCACGAACCCGAAACGTGCGCGTTCTGATGCAATTCCGACTTTTCCAAGCCTCGGATGGCAATATCCTGGATAAAAGAAGGAACTCGGCTTTTATGATTTATTTATAGGCTAGATGGAGCAGCAGATGTGCAATAGCAAATTAACTTGTCGTTACGAATGGAATATTAATGCAAATTTACGGTTCAATTCCGAAATAATGATAATACTGTTGATGCATACAATGGTGATAGACAAAATGGGCGAAATCAGGTCCGCAATCTAAAATTTGCTTCACCGCGAAAGCCAAAAGCTTTGCAACTCACAATCGCATGTGTCATTTACATAAATTAATTTCAGTTAACACCACAAAATGTAGCACATTTTGCTACCGGCCACTGCCAGCTTCCGCACAAATTTGCATGTTCCAGATTCTAACAATAGCGGCGCACATAGTAAATTAGTTGTTATTAGGAGTACCTACCGATATTTATTTGCAATTGATATCAGACTGTTCCTAAGCCACAAATATATCAATTGCCATTGATGTGTTTGAATTAAGTTATATTGTGAAGAATATAATTCAAGTCAAACATCTGCTTCTTCATTGAAGAAAAATACAGATGATGACTAGGTAGGTACCGGAAGAAGTCACAATGGTTGAATAGATACGTGAATTTAAAGAGAACAGTTTGCGAAATATAAACATGCAACGTTCAATTTCACTGGCAAACATAAATCCATGAAACGCTATGTAATTGTCTGATTCACATATCCCCGAGTTTTGAAAAGCCAGCATTTTTGCAATAAACACCGGAAATTATTTTGTCCACCGCGGGCAAACAAGTTTAGTGTTTGGCATAGGTTTCACTGTGGGCATTCATGCATTTTGTTGCTCACCAGAGTGGGTGGCAGCTTCTTTATCATTGAGCTCGGCATGGAGTCATTGTGAATGTGACACGGTTGATTTGTTTGTTTGTGTCTTTTGTACCAATGTTTCGATAGGCAATTGGTCTCAATTTGTCAAGCGCTGGATATAGTCCCAGGTATAAATATTTGCACTCCCTTAACTTACTTTCCTTACGATACAACTTATTTACGTGGTGATAAATATGTTAAGAGTATCATAAATATTAACACCCTCTAAGTAAGTTAAGGGGTACGTTGTTTTTGATAATCACTGTGTATTCCCGAGTGAATTTAATGAATCGATGTGTCAAGTGATTGGTGGTTGTGTGGTGTGGCTTGGCATGCAAGCGACATGTTCCTTCCTGGCGTTGAGGAAAGCGACGGCTGCGCCCGATATTTTTCCGATGACGTATTTAATTACAAACTGTAGAAGATGTAGACGACAGCAAAAGGGAGCTGTGCTGGCGACGACGCTAATAAACTGTCGCGATGTTGAATGTCGATGATGCAACAACTTCCCCAAACTTCGTAACCTTCTAATTTACTAGGAAATACTGTTATTTTATTAGCAATAAGCATAAAAAGAAGAATGGAAATAAAGTAAATAATAGATTAAACGTGGGGCATTTTATTAATAAAGTGTCTACCATACCCTCGCCAAGGTAGAAGGTTGTTTTTGTCCGCCAAGCAAGTAGACAGACAAATTAAATTATAAGTCAGATAATTATCGCTGCGGTACAAGAGAAACCTTTTAGATGGTTGTGAATCCGACAGTCGACCAGCAAATAAAACGTAAAATGTGCAAAGAAAGAAGTAGAAAAAGGCGCGGGCACGCTTGGCATACGCACGCACAAAGAGGTTAAGAGCCCAGCAAAAATTGTACAGAACTCGTGCAGGTATAAAGAATATCAAACATTGTTACCAGTGCAACGTGTTACTTCCATCCGTGACAACGAAATGTTTTTTCATATTGGTATATGAAAATGAAAATGATGGGTGATGGTTAAACTCATTTGGATGTCAATACAGGTCTGAGCACCTTTGTTATCGCCCGGTTCATTGCAGCGCCAGGTAATTTCAGATTAGTCCGAATTAAACGATAGTCAGCTGTAGTTAGTCACTGGAGCGAGATAGATATTAAACCCCTGTATCACGGCGACTGCTCTCAAAAGTACCACCGATGCGATAACGGCCGCAGCAAATTGTCAAGCTACCAACCCGACGGCAACTCGGCGGAAATTCCTGATACGCGCGACAATAAAAATAAAATTTATACATAATATAATGTATCATGGTAGGTGTAACGATAGTGGAGAGAATTTCGTACCAAACATCGCTTATTGGGAGATTCGGTAAAGGTTATACCAACTAATCGGATTTGAATATGGTCAAGAGAAAAATATGTTTCTTTCAATTCCTTTGATTTTGTTATAGAATAAGATAAACTTAATCCATCTTTGGTAATCTTCTCAGGTTCTTGGTGCAAGTCGTCGTGGGTTTTGGATGACAGCTCCTTCTACGGCGGATATTTGATAGCATGTTGCTGATTCGTTCGCCGAGATGTGCAGAATCTACGGCCAGGGATGCAAAACAAAATGAAACACAAGTGAGGCTACTGCCGCTGTAACAACTGGATAAATATCCAGCGATATATTTTCCTTAATTTTAAACTAAAATAAATGGTCGAATATTATTTTACTATTGCGCATATGTAGCTCACAATGTTTTTCTTCGCTTGGTCGGTGCATAGAAATGGGAAGAACGAAATTAACTAGGAGGAGCTGGCGGGTAAAATGTATAATTAAAAGCATGGCGCGTTGAATTAATAAAATATTCAAATTAACAGGCGCTGCCGCATTTTTAATTATCCTACTCCACCATCTCCGCTTCGCCTCGACACCGGCGAGTTTCTATTTCATGCCATGCGAATGTAAACAGAAATTGTGCTTGTATTTACGAGACTGAAATTTGCCTAAATGTGTCTACCTTTATTCCACCGCGCTTGCGTTTAAATACTAGTGCACAACAAATGTGCATGCGCATACTTTTAATTACTGCTTCTTGCAAAAAAATCTCAAGGATGCGTTACCTGCAAGGTGCGCTTTTTAAAATGCTCGCTGGACTACTAGACGATATATAACACCATTATCTCTAGCTACCGCTAGCTAATTAGAGAAAAACAGTAACAAATTATCTGTAAAGTAAGCTTAATTAATCACAAACCACATAAAATTACTAACTAGATTCGAAATTTCATCTTTCCCATCACCCATCTTATCCAGCTTTATAGGAAAACTTCCAGAGTGCCACTAATAGATGATAACAAGGTGAATACAGGGTCATTATCAAAGTTAATTCCGAAAATCCTAATGATCATTTCGTAGAGTCTGCACGAGACAGGCACCAATTTGGAAAATACAAGTCAGGTCATCTGCTGTTGGGGTTCGGGATAAATTAAGGGTGTAACTGGCACGCGTTGGTCCTGCACAATTCATGAGCATCCCATAATATACCCTTCCCGCCGATGAATGAAATTCCCAACGACTGATAATAATGAGAGCCTTGTGCAACTCATGTAAGTTTAAGTATACGTTGTGAGAACTGGGTGAAGGAAGCTCTGGATGAGGACGTTGCGGTTTTCATGGTTAATTATAGCTGTTATCGAGTTGCAGGAGGTGGTTGTGAATGGATCATGGAACCATGTCAAGTCAATACGGCCTATTAATATCAGTGTAATTGCAGTGTATGTGAAAGCTTTTGTATTGTATTCTTTTAAAGTTTTAATCCAAATGGTTATTACCTATCTATGTAAGGAGGCATAATTGGCAAGTAATCATTTGAATCGGTGTGAGTTAAAGGGATACTTTTTTTGTTTGTCTCCAAATGAAAGTGAAATGGCCATTTCTAGGTCACATTCTTCTTGCTATGAAGAAATTATTATTATTCAATTGTGTATTTTGTAGTTCATATTAAATATACAAAAATTAAGAAAATATAAGTTCTTTCAAAGTAATTTGAAGCTATCGATCACCAAAGCAAAACTTTTGAAAAATATAATAAGAAATTAATTTGATGCAAATTTTTGTAGAGTAAAATGAATGGAATATATTTTGAAAATATTAATCAGATCTTAGCATTCAGGCTAAAATTTTTTAAAATAGTTTGAGATAGATATATAAGACATTTTCCACTTATTTTATTAAGCAAAACTGACCGGTTTTTCTTCTTACATATTTAAATATACATTACACAAAACCCCCAAAATCAAGAAAGCAAAACTTTAAAAAAATTGAATCAGAAATAATGTTTTATTTTCTTGCAAATTTAAAGTAAATAATTAATTGATTTATACGCAGAAAACAGATTACTACTTTAGAAATGTAACTTTTTGTTAAAAATAAATTTTCCCTTTATTGTCAACAAAAAGTTAAGTTTTTATTGTCATCAAATTATTATTATCATTATTATTTAAAATTTGTTAACGGAAGTTTTAATATTTAAATTCATTAATTTTGATTAAATGAATTTAAAATTAGAAATTATAAAGAAGACTTTTGTATA
>JAODVP010137435.1:0-20936 GCA_025400035.1 Tetradonia laticeps
CGTGGTTTATAGTGAATTTCTTTGAGAAGAAAGTGCCGATTACAGAAAGTAATTATGTTTATTACTTGGGCTTATAATAATTATTTAGTATTGTACTAAACAGTGTTCATCACTGAATAACGTATGAATTAAAAAGCATAATCTATTGCGTTTAATTAACTATCCTAATTTTCATGCATATTCAATTGTACAGTGAGATAAACTGGGGTCAATTGATCTGCGCCGAATGAAAAAATTAACCCAGAGAGTTAAAAATATGTACAAGTTTTACAAAAATTCATGTCATGTATTTGTTTTCGCCTGATTATGACCGAAAATAAAGATCTTACATATCTAAAAACGTGATAATCTACTTATAGGAAGACCTGCTAATCCACGGCGATAGTGTTTACGACATCATCGACAAGCAAGACCACCAGGCCATCCAGTGTGAACTAGGTCGACCCGTGAACGCTGGGAATACCCCTGGTGGCGGCGGCGGCATCGTCGGCGAGGAGGTGCGCCTCTTCTTGTGCCGTATGAACGTCTCCCGGAACGCGCGCCGACAAATGCGCTTCGGCGATCAGAAGGTATGCCTTTCACTCTAGTCAACGTAGTCAACCTTCAACCACACGTGCATGAGTTGGTATGACCTCCTCACCTTGGTTTCTAGGTTTTTATCACACTCTCAATCATACATCAAGAGACGTCATCTTGTGTTTAACTTATTTTAACTTTTAATAGAATTTGCATGTAATTTACATTAACCTGTGGGAGTTTAAAGGGATTCTATATGGTATGGTTCAGTAATAATGTTTGGCTGTTGTGTGGTACCGAGACAGTAGCTGTTAAGTAGCGCGTGAAATATGTAAAGCAAACATTTGCTCGTGCACTCGTTGTCGCTAACACCCACGCGCGCCTTCCACAGGTGGTGCTGGTGCAGGGCAGATACCTCTCGTTTCTACCGCTCTGCAGCCGCAACGAGCCCGTCTTCCTGGCGACCTGCACGCCGGTCGCGATGCCCGAGACGCGCGAGTGCGTCGTCCAAGGCGCCACCAACGTCTTCACGTCGATACACTCGATGGACATGCGCTTCATCCACATCGACACGAAGTAAGTAGAGTAGGTACGGCGCATTGCGCGCGCGCGGCCTATAAATCACGATGCGCGCTGTGTGTTGCAGCGGCGAATTCTACCTGGGCTTCTCGCGACAAGACCTCCAGGGGGTATCCTGGTACCGACTGCTGCATTGGGAATGTACCCGCGAGGCGCAGACCAAACATAGATTAAGTAAGCCATTGTTCCGGCGAGCATGTCGCACATTGTCTCATTGTGGTCGTCCTTTTGTTCGCCAGTTACCCAATCGGAGCAGGAGCGCTCGTGCATTCTGCTCGCGCAGTTCCAGAACCGCGCAGGCGACTGGCTGTGGATGCACTGCGTGCTGCAGGTGAAGGAGGGCGGCGAGAGCGGCGGCGGTCAGCAGCCGATCATCGTGTGCACCAACCAGGTGCTTAGCGACGCTGAGGCGGCGGTTATGAGGAGCAACACGTGGCTGTACCACTACTACTCCATCCAAAATAAACTTCAGTATGGGTTAGCCGCGTATGACGTAGCACCACCACCGACCACGCGCCTGCTCTACTACCCTGACCATCCACAAGGTGCCGAATTTGCACCTGGCACCCAACACGAACCTCCTAATGCCGCGTATCCTCATCATGTACCCCATCTCGGGATGCATCATCACCACCAGCAAAGTCCAGCACCTATACACCACACGCATCCACACCATCAACGGCGGACTGAGGGTGCGGAACCGGTAGACTATTCTTCCTACAGCAAGCGGCGTCGTAAACCTAAGGATCTACGCAATTTAGAACTACAAATGGACACACAATATGATACTGCGAGTGGGGGCGGTGGCGGTTTACTAGTATTAACCCACGTGTCAGACCATACCTCACGCGTGTCGCTGAAAACGGACCCTAGCGAAATGATGGACCAATGGAACCCTAGCCCCCCGTGGTCTGACACGCTACAGAAAGTCCCTGATCTCTGTCAACAGGAACTGTCCCCTTATATAGGAAGTGCGCCGCCTACACCTACCGCAACGCCCAGTACCCACCATCATGGCAATGCCTTTACCTTCGACTGGACGCCGGAGCAGTACGTGCCTAGTGTGACCATGGCAACAGTGCCCACACTGGCGGAAACTGACGGTAATGACGGCTGGCCGCCGGCGGTGGGTGAACACCGGTTGTTTCCCTTACAGCCGCCTCCTAAACGACATCAGCATACTGCAGGTAGATCGGAATCTTCAGCGGATCGCGATACACCCTAACAGTTAATTACCCTCCATTCCTACACTTCCAACAAGAGTGCAATCAGTGCAATACCGGCCCGTATAACGTAACATAACCTAACTTACGTATTACTACGTAATAATCGATGAAATGATCACGTTGTGTTCAACTGGATGGCGAGTAATGTTCCTTTAGTGTTTAACTTTGACAATTGATGAGTCACACTTGCAACAAATTGCTAATGATGCCGTCCGTTAATTTATTAAAGTAGCTAAGTAGGTAAGTAGGAAATTTTGGGATCAGTTATTTATAATATTATCAATAAAGAAGTTTGTATTTGATTTTAATGTAACTCGAATTTAATTTTTTACGTATGCATATTTCATTGTGGTTAAGTAAAGAACAGTTAATTCACCCACTTTTTATCAGATAGTAAAACTTTATCAATCACACGTACCCAGTCGGACTGGTTGATGATAGATCCTTTGTACTCCGTTAATCCCTGCCGGTCCCGTCGCGTTGCCAGCGCATCAATCACATAACTGTGGCATTCGTACCGCATGCCCAAATACAACGCTTTGTCCGAGTCATCCATGCGTTTCAGAAAGTCCTCCAATATGCTCCTAGGCGCTTCGTGTTTGTGCAACGCACCTACAATCATCTCAATCCCGACGTGGTATTTCCTACTCGGTGATTTGCCCACTTTGAGGTTAAACCACGTCTGGGATTCGAAGATGTTGTTGAGCATAGGCCAGCGTTCATGCGCAGCAATTGTGTTCAACATGATCCATTCGCTTTTAAACGGTGAGATTTTTGTTAATTTGAGGAATAGTTGCAGATCAGGGTCCTCAATTGATAGTTTGTTTAGTTTTGAGGAACATAAATGTGCGAAGGTTGTAGAGGGCGTTGTGTGATCTTCGGATAGATTGTTTTCCACGAGATAATCTAAATTATATTCATGGATTTAAAAATAACAAGTAATTTATTTGAAACACTGGTGGTTACATATTATACTAACCTAGATATTTTTTATGGTCCATGAATATTGTCTTTTCAAAGTCATCATCTAAGCTGTCCAAATGTTCAATGTTGAATTGCGTTAGTTTTTTCCAGAGGGTTTTAGGTGAGGTGTTTTGGGCGGAGACATAAAATAAAGTGGACTGGGAAATGCATATTCATTAATTTATATCATGTTCTTATCGTTTTGAACGAATAAAATTAGAAAATGCAAAAGTAGTTAATATAGTGTTGTGCGTGTTTACTCTCCAGTGTCTAGTTTCTAGCGCCAATCGGACGAATTCGGTAAAACTCGTAAACGTTGCCAAACTTATTTTATGAAGAAAAGAAACCGCGCAAAATTCAAACGTTATGAATCTTTTATTGTTCCTATCAAATTTAACAAAATATATTAGTACTTACCAAATATTTCAAGTTTCCAGTAGCCCTGAATAAAGTAATAATCGTACTTAACATTAATGAACTAATAAAATATATAAAATTTAAAACTTACATGTACAAAAGATGCAAATCTTCTAATTTATTCATCATTACTAAATAATTACTATACTGTTGAAATGCAACAGATCTTGTAGCCAAATGTCTAAACACAACATTTTTCTTCAGTGTTGCCAACAAGAACAAAACTACCTGTAAGTATAAACCTCTGGATATTATAACAAGCATTTACTATGTTTTTAATAAACATACTTTTAAAATCACATTGCCATCATAGCTTTCAACTGCTTTATCAAGCAGATATAGTTTCTCATCCTGACTTTTACAGTTTTCTAGAGAACAGTCTACTCCAAGGCACAATTTTCTCACAATTTCATCCATAAGTGATATTTTAGTGTCATGTGATACAAAGTTTGGTATAACAACATCTTCCAAAACTAATTTTCATGATAAATTATTTTTAATATAACTTCTAGTAAGAGCAATTCACTTACCTAGTTTAAGATTAGGTACTGATATGACAGATTGTAAAGGCAGAGTGTTGGATACTTCTAAGGTGGATTGAAACACATCAGTGTCTTCTTGCAATTCATTTCCATCAATATCCTACGAAGAAGATAACGTAAGTTAACCAATTACTTAATATTATAAACAAATGTAAGGTATTATTACTTCGTCATCGAATGTAAATCTATGTCCAGATGTAGCATTCCAAAAATCATCTTCTTGCTTGAATTCCATTTCACATTCATTAAAAGAATTTATAACTTAGCATGGTAGAAACTAAACTAAACACTGAAATAGTTTTTGGAACCTAATTATGGTACAAACTGAAATAAAACAAGTGAAACCAACAAACAAATTTATAGGTTAAGGTGGTTAAGAAAATGACAATTTTAATACCTAGTGTTGCAAATCAATAGTGAAAACTTAATTTAAAAAATATATATTTTTGCCTTCTACTCGTACATGTTAATAACAAGGACGCTAAAATACCATCTATACAACAAAATCAACATGCTCTACCTATCCACGTAGTGTATAATACATCGGTTTACGAATATGACATAAATGCATCTTCTTTCATTTTCATTCATAGAAAGGTACTTATTAACGATAAAAAAATATATTATAAAGATACATAAATAATTGATGCATCTGTTAATGCTGGTCATAATTATTAAATATAAAAATCACTAAACCAATTCTCGCACTTTATAAATTAAATTCTGCTCAACAGCGACGTTTAAGGAGAACTAATACATCCCACACAGCGCATGCGCTTTCACAACCCAAACGACCCAAACCATAGATATCAGAATATATAGCTCGAGCATAAGTTAGCTGAGTTGAAGTAAAATGTGACAAGAGGGGGGCAAGCGTATGATTCGAGTAATTTCGGAAAAAGTCGTTAGTGTTGTGAGCCAGTAAAGGAGCGATATCATAAGTGACCCGAAACGTTCAACGAAATGCCATATAACAATATCAAACTTTCCGTTCCGTTCCAATATCCAGCGACACCGCACCTCAATATAAATAATAATTGTCAGGAATTTCTTTCTGCCAAGCACCGTAATGTACCGAAGTCAAACGATCATGTTCGAACTATACCAGTTCCCGCTACCGCGGATGACTCATCCCCTCTTGCGTATATGAGCAGGTTATGCTCGGTCTATATGTTCTATATATTCTAAATTCTTTGACCCAAACGCTGAATAACCTCAAAGCCGTCAATATAACAACATTGTGCAACGTGATTTGGTTAATTTTGTTCTATTATCATGCTCGACTAAAAAAAAATTCCTGATAAACTATTGAGTACATTGTTCTACAACATATTGATTTCATCTAAACAAGCTTCTTAGTCCGTGGGGTGCGTCGGAACGATGTTTTCCAACACGCAAAGAGCTGGGTTTGGAGGGAACTCAAGTAAGTTACAAAAATGGCTGTATTTATACTGTTTTAAAAATATAAAGCGCCTTAACATATATCAATTTACAATTAAACATGTTAATATGACTTTATTCTAGCATTTGGAAGCCCAGCTCAGCCAAATCTCTTCAGTGGCACTTCCCAAATGTTTGGCGGAACAACCTCTACATTCGGAACACCAACCTTCGGCCAAGCTACAGGAAATGTATTTGGCCAACCTCAGCCCCAACAAAATCAACTTTTCAGCTCTGCAAACACATCCACATTCGGTACCCCAGCGCAAAATGCATTTGGATCTGCTCCTTTGTTTGGCCAACAACAAACGCCTGCATCGACTTCGTTATTTGGAACCACATCAACGTTCGGACAGCAGAATAAACAACCTGGTTATTCCTTTCCCACACCGCAAACTGGGCTATTTGGACAAACAGCATCGACGCAACAACCGCAGGCGCAAAGTAGCATGTTCCAGCCATCAACTTCTACCAACATCTTCGGGGCGCCATCTAGCGGGTTTGGAATGACTCCGCAATCAGGGACAACCATCAAGTTCCAACCAGTGACAGGCACAGACTCAATGCAGAAAGGTGGCAGTACAACAACGATAAACACCAAGAACCACTGCATCACTTGTATGAAACAGTATGAGGATAAATCATTCGAGGAGTTACGAATGGAAGACTACGCCGTGAATCGTAAAGGTCCACAAGGTGGCACCACTGCATTCGGTGCAACACCCACCGCGCAGCCATTCGCCGCTTCCAGCGGCGGCGGTATGTTCGGCCAGACTGATCCTAAACTCGCTTTCGGGCAAACCAGCTCTACTTTCGGTCAACCCGCCCCTGCCTTCGGTTCTACCGCAAACAACTCCAATATTTTCGGGAAACCAGCGTTCGGATCAACTGCAACTAGCACTGCTACCACTGGTTTTGCAGGGTTTGGCACTGCGACTCAACAACCAGCGACGAACATGTTCGGGGGCGCTCAACAACAAGCGAAACCATTCGGACAAGCCACGCCGTTGTTCGGCAGTACTCAGCCGCAGTCCACGTTCGGTCAACCTTCTACTGGTTTCTTCGGGAGCACAGCTGCGAGTCAACCGCAGAACTCTTTCTTTGGCAAACCGGCTCAGTCGACGTTCACAGCTCCGCAGACAAGTGGGTTTACCTTTGGACAGCAACCAGCGGCGTCTACAGGCGGCACTGGATTGTTTCAAACCCCGAAAACAACTGGGTTCTCTTTGTTTAACACCACTACCACTACGGCGACTGCAGGAGCTACGGGCGGGTGGCCCGCGACGAATACGTTCGGCACAGGAGCGTTTGCTAAACCGGCGCAGCCTGCGTTTGGACAGACGACGCAGCCGGCGTTCGGCACCGGACTACAAATGCCGCAGACGAATCTGTTTGGGAATTTGGGGGCGAAGCCTGCGTTTGGTCAAACGTCCGGGACGAATTTATTCGGGTCGATTGGGGTGCAAACTGCGCCAAGTTTTGGGTTACAACAGTCGAACATGCAGCAACCTGTGTAAGTTTTTTTTATATTTTCTATGCACACTAAATATATTTAAAAATTCAATCATAATATTTGTAATCATAAATATGAAGAATATGTACGAAAATCATGTTCTTTGGGAGGAAAGTTGCCAAAATGCCAACTTTGAGGTGTTTTTCAAAGGCTTCGTTTTTCCTGGTATTTAATTTTAACATTTTAAACTCATCCAATCATTGGGCTCTTGGACACTTTTCATCGCCACAGCTTGAGTGAATTCTGTCTATCCATCTTGAACACAACAATCACAAACTTACGGATTGTTTTCTACATCAAATTCAAGAGGGATTAAATTAACTAATCTTGTAGTGCAGATCATCTGGTGAAGCTGGTTGGCTGCCATCGGCAGTTAGTAGCCCCATTTTCTTATAGCTTCGTATAGCTTCTTTTCTTGTAGCTCCATCTACTGCCAATTGATGCGTTTCACATCTCTGTAGTAGTCTAATAGAATTCAGTGCATGTAATAATTCAATGTACATATCACAAAAAATCACTAAAATAACAATTGACATATATGTAAAACACGACATAGGTGGCGACTAAATTTTGAAAGCCCACTAACGCTTTAAAGATTTAAAATATCTCTATCCATACCATTTCATTAGTAACACATTAAATATGTGCTATAAGTTAATTTCTTACCCGTAGGACCTTAAACGCATCAAATCAATTAAACGACCTACGCCAAATGATTGCCCACTCGGATCCCTACGGCTACTCACCTCATCTAGACAACCTGGACGCTTTCAAACCTACGAGTGGATCCAGTGGTACTCACTACGTAACCAACCCAAAAGACATTGACAACTATTTAAAAGCAACGGAGAATAACATCAGCAGCAGTGCATCCAAACCCAAGAAAATCCAAGTGAAAAGCCCATGCGTAATGGAAAAGTGGAAAATGTTCGAGTCGTCTTACGACACTGATGATTCCCACGCCACTCCACCAAGCCAGATTATCAATAAAAGTATTAAGAGACTAACACTACGTCGCGATCAGAATCTGAAGAAACCCGAACCGATTTATGTGGTCAAAGATGGAAAAATCATCGAGAAGAACGGGAATACTAGCAATGACAGTATAGGAACACCAATTATGTCTCCATCTCGAGCTTTACAGATCACAGACAATTGTGTGACTGCCAGTGTAAGCAGTGATAAAACTACTCAATCACAAGAGTCGACGACGAGCTCAAGTAAAGTAATCGTGGATCTAATGGAACCACGTACTTCGAAATATCCGGACGGGCAAGGACAAACAAACGAGAAACGTAATGTGGGCGTGGTAAACATTGACACACTGGGTGATACAACACAACAGAAGTTTCAAAGCTCGGCTGATATTGCTGATACCTGCGGGATTATCTGTACAAGACCACAGTACTACACAATCCCGGCCTTGGACAAGATTGCGCAGTTTAAGAATCCCGACGGGACTTGTTTCATCGAAGGGTTTACCATCGGACGGAATGGTTATGGTAATGTCCACTTTCCGGATGTGATGGATGTGTCGAACTTGAACATTGATCAATTGGTACACTTCTGTCATAAACAGATTTGTATTTATTTGGATGACGCTGTGAAACCGCCTGTTGGTGAAGGGTTGAATCGACCTGCGCAGGTTACGTTGGACAGGGTGTTTCCTAGTAAGGATCCCAGTGAGTTGGAGGATCCGGAAAAGCGCGCGATGGCTGAGATTGAGTTTGAGGAAGTGCTGCGACGCGCTTGTGTTCGTGCTGGGACGATTTTCGTCGACTATAGACCTGAAACTGGCTCCTGGGTGTTTAAGGTGCATCACTTTTCCAAGTATGATTTGTTAGAGCCTGAGGAGGAGGATATAAGACGAGAGGCTTTACAAGGACGACATGCAACAGGGGCAGGAAGTGTACAGGTACCACCTGAGAATGCAAAAGAGAGTCAAGAACATCAGCAGTTGCAGTTACAGCGCAATAGTAACCGGAATAGTTTAGAAAACGAGTTTCAAACAGATTTAGAAACCGTGGCAGCTTCAAAACCAGTTAAAAGAGGCCTGGGCGGTGAGATAAGACCCCTGGTGACGGAAAACACCTACGATTCTTCCTACTTTCAAAATATCGCGTCGGGTTTAACCCTGGATGACATTCCCTCACGTTGGGAACAAGATCGAGCACCGAAGAGGAACCTACAGTTGATGCAAATGAAGTACCATTTCTATAACGATGAGTACTCCAAAGCGGATGAGATGATAGAAGGCAGTGGTGTTGTTGACATGGACGTGCAATCAGTCTTTGATATGAATCTGAGTGAGCGCGAGCGTGATCAAGAACAAACAACTCCGGATGATTGTAGTAAAGATGACGGTACTGCTACCATCTCCGAGTTTGAGCGCTTGAAAGAACGCGATTGGCCGGATGTGTACGTACTGAGGAATCCGACGAAGAGGGTCCCTGTAGAGAGGAGTCTATTAGTGGACAGGGGTGTAATGGACGCTGCTATTTTCAAAGGGAGAGGATTCAAGTGCGGCTGGGGATCTGGGTTAACTCTGTTTACTGTGACAGGCTTGGCGGGCGACAGTCAAGTATCTAAGGTGAGGGTGTTAGCAGGATCTGATCTATTGGAAGAAGAAGCAGATCCTTTTGGGGACTGGGAATATCTAAACAAGTTTATCAACACAATTTATTTAGACACTGCGATGCAGGTGGAATCAGACGGGAGTCCGTTCTTCCACATGGTCCAGACTCTTCCAGCTGATAGGTACACCACCAAGGATGGTCTATCTCTACTGGGACGGATATTCACCCTCTCCGAGAGTATCTCCTTGAAGAATACACGCAATACGCACATGGCTTATTACCACACCATTTGGAAACTCTTGCTTGCTTTGTACGACGCTCCCAAGGGAATGGAAAAGGAGTTGTTGGGACCTAACATTGATCACTTCAAGCGCCGGATGTTTAGTGAATGGTTGGAACATGTCACTGCTACTGAGGAATCCGAATTTGAACGCAGCCAGCACACTGCTTGTGAAAAAATCCTAACCTCACTTTCCGCTCATAAAATTACCGAAGCAGTTACACTAGCACTCAGCAATGGTTATCCGCAATTATCATTATTAATCTCCCAGTTAAACTCGTCGAATATAACTCGTTGCTTCATGCAACACCAGCTCAATCAGTGGCATTCAAGTGGATCACTCGAATTCATCTCGGATGATGTGAGGAAAGTTTACATGTTAGTAGCAGGGATTATCACATTTGGAGAGGTCAACGTTTTGGATGGTTTTGATTGGTTAAGATGTTTAGGGATGATCTTCTGGTACATCTGCCCGTCATGGAGGAATATCCAAGTCACCCTAGCTGCCTTTGAAGATGCTTTCGAGAAACGATCAGATGCAGCTTGTCCTGCGTCCAAATACGCGAATCTTCAGGAAACTTGGGATATTTTATACTATATCATGAAGCTGTACTGTAACAATCAGAGTTCTTTACAAGTCCTGCTCTCTCCTCAGACCCACACGTCGGATCCTAATGATTATCGGATGAGTTGGTTGCTTCAGCAAGTCTTTCTCTCCATGGGAGTTGGTCTAGTAGGTGATGAATGCCATAATCAGACAACTACTAGTTTTGCGACTCAACTAGAAGAGGCCAGGGAATATAAATGGACCATTTTTGTTTTATTACATTTGAAAGATTCTGTGGTGCGGAAACATCTTGTGTTGGGTGTCCTAGATCGTCATTTACATAATATGGACGCAGATCTGATTGAGCACATCGTATCTACCTTCAGGATTCCTGCGACGTGGATGCATCAAGTACTAGCATCTCAAGCGACACTACTGGGGAATCATTGGCATGCTTTTAAGCACTTGGCGTATTCTGATCAACATTGCGACAGTCACGAGTTGCTTCTTAAGGAAATCGTTCCTGTGTTGATTGGAAACAACGAGTTTGACATCTTGGCTAATGTATTGCAAGAGTTGGAAGAGAAACGTATACATATTACTAAGTGGAAGTATGCCGGAGGATTAATTCTTCAGTTTATTCGTTTCTGGAGGAATATGAAGTTGCTTCAGGAGAGAAGAGATGTACCCGAGGGGGAAGTGGCTGCTATTCAAGTGGGATTGAATCAGTTGTTGACTCACTTGAGGAGTTTCTCCACCGATGATTATCGACAAGTCATGGTCGTCGCGGAGATGTCGAAGTATTGTGCCAGTTTTTATACCAGTTTGCTCAGACACGGCTTGTATCATTTCAATGAACAGTTCAATTTAGTTGTGATGCCTTTTGATTACAAATACGCGGAGATCACAAAGTTTATTGGACAGTGTAAGAGTTTGCATTGATGGTTGGTGGTGTTAATGCGAGTGTCAGTTGTACTTTTAAAATAATTTTGGTCTTATTGTGTTACGCTATTCTTTATGTATACAAATTATGAAAAATCAATAATAATAATTTAGTAAAGGAATTTCACCTATTCTGGTTTTAGGTTTACTGATTTGGAGAATTTGCAGTTTGTCAAAAGTTAGGTTTAGATTATTATTCAGTATACAAACATCACTTGCCTATCCATGCCTTTCCATTGACGTTTATTTGACAACTTTTTGATGAAATGAATATCTAACCGATCATAACTTAGCATCCTATCTATCCTATTTGACCGACGATGTCGCCACTAATTTTGTTCGTTTACCATGCAGTCTCGTTATGGGGGATTATATCAAACCCGGCATTTACCAAGGCCGCCAGGGGGTAAGTATGGCCTTCGGTCATAGATGACATTTTCTTGACCAGCAGTGGTTGCAGTACTCTTGCAAGGGAGTACAAGTGAATATCTTCTGGGAGGTCAGACTGACTGGCTGGCAGCACGGGCGCTGCTTTAAGTTTTGCGTTAAGTTTTTACATTGTACTTCTTTCCGCGAGGAGGACTATTGCAAACACTACCGGCCAAGAATTTTTCAAATCTATTACCGGGGACCTCTATAAATGCATTTTGCTGCCAGATAGGCTGATGCGGGTTTGAACCCACATCACTATGTTGGCGCGCATCAGATGATCGGTGCTGCAAATCTCCAACGAAGTACAATGGGGCCCTACCTTAATGTGGTCCAAGTCATGCCAGACAGTTATCCTTTTGATTGCTACTGATTGGTGAAGCTACGAGCTAGTGTGAATTTGGTCCCAGTGACAAGGGAAAGTCGACAGGGGGCCGTCGTTGTATTTATCATCTTGGGATTACTTACCGGAGTAGTGAGGCAAGTATCTTGTGAGAAGTGGTATGTTCCAATAGCAGTGATGTGCTCAAGATTGTAATTATATGCCTGAAGTGATCAATATGTAGGTCTCTGCAATTCCTCCATTACCTAGTTTGGTATTAGGTTTGTTCGTTTGTGTGACAGATTGTGCTCTATTTTTTTCTCATTTCTGATGAATTAACGTCATTTACATCTTGTTCGTAGCAGACACCAATGAACATACCTGTATAAAAGAAGCATGCGCCATGCTAAATATTGCTTAAAAAATCGAAAAGCAAATAGCACCATTTAGTACACCATGATCTCTAGTAGAAAATCGGTTTAAACGGGATATTAAAATAGATATACTGATATACATTGATTTGAAATTCTTAAAATTCCCCCCTAAAGTTAAAAATCTTGCTCAAACCACACCCGACCTACCTTATTGGAAGACTAAAAACCGATATCTATTGTAGTTTTAGAGAGGACAGCCGTACGTCCATTTCAGTGTTTCTTCGAAAACTAGTAGGGAATATCGGAAAACGGTTTTTAGTATCCGATTCAGCAGGCCCTAGGGTAGTGCGAGTAAGTGGGCGCTGAAAACCGTATTTCGAAAGATTAGGGAACTTAAAGGAATCAAAGGAATGAAATTTAATAAAATGTGTGAGCCCCAAAAATTTTCCGTATGTCTGAAAACGGCCGTGCATCAAGAGTACACCATTTCTGGAAATTTCCGACTCACACAAATGACAAGAAATTATGACAGTTCATCTGAGACAGCAAGACCTACTCTTGTATGACTATGTGACGTTTAGTTAGGGACTTCCAATGAACATGAAAAATGCGGAATAAGTTTCTGATCTTTCTTAACACAAAACAACAACTCACCTTGAATATGTTTTCTAAGGAGGTGAATTTCTAGAATAGTGAATTAGATCCTATTTTATGAATGCTAACATTAGCTGCTCTCTATCACAATAAAAACATAGGCTATCATCAGCTCCTGCAACACTACTAGTTATCACATAGTTTATCATTGAGCGCGGATACCATATCATAACGCTGACTAGCATGCTGACTGCAACAGTTGGCTATAAATAAATCGCTGCACCGCAATTGATGAATGAAATTTTCTACCAACTTACAAATCGTAAAAAATAATGCCAGCAACAATTATCAATTGAATTATTCCATGCAAATACTTATCTGGCGGATACGCTGACAATGTTCCATAAGATGAATTAGATGCGTTTCGGTATAAAAGCGCCGGCTGCAACTGGCAAAGGCACACTTCTGAGCTTTTCAGAACGAGTCCAAGATGTGGTCCCAAGCTCTCTTGTGCTGCCTCAGTAAGTAAACTTATTTCTATCTATACATAAATATTATTGCCATAAATAAGTAGAATTAGTATAAATATTATGGTGTAATCCAAATAGTCGGCTTTGCCGCCGCTGCCCACAATGGCTGGCAATCCAACATGGAATACGAGTACCAGGTCCATGGCCGTACCTTCACTGCCCTGCCTGACATCGCCAACCAGTACGCGGGTATTGCCATGCACGCCAAGCTGATCGTTCGTCCCGAGAGCGAGGAGCATCTCATGGCCAAGATCGTCAACGCCCAATACGCCCAGGTTCACGCTAACCTTCCCGAAGGTTGGGAGAGCGATATCCCTGAGAAGCACCTGCAGTACAAGCAGTTGCACCTCAGCGAGAAGCCTTTCCAGATCTTCCTGAAGAACGGCGTCGTCCGCGATGTGATCGTTGCCCACGAGGTGCACAACTGGGAAGCCAACATCATCAAGGCCATCGTGAGCCAGGTGCAGCTTGACACCCACGGTGAGAACGTGATTAAGGCCCATGTCAACCAACTCCCTGAGGGCGATGACAACTCCGCTGTGTTCAAGACCATGGAGGACACCATCACTGGTACCTTCGAGACCCTTTATGACATCACTCCTCTGCCCGAGTACATCCTGCAGTCCCAGCCCGAGCTTGTGCCCATGCCCGAGCTCCAGAAGGACGACGAAGTCATCGAGATTGTGAAAACCAAGAACTTCAGCCGCTCTGAAGAGAACCTCGGCTACTACTACGGTTTGGGAGGTATGGGTCACTTCGAACCCCACACCAACCAGATGGGTGACTTCTTCCTCCGCTCCGCTATGTCCCGCGTGATTGTCACCGGTACCCTGAAGAGCTACACTATCCAGTCCGCCTATACCACCAACAAGGTCATCATTGCCCCCACCCTTACCTCTGAGCAGAAGGGTATGGTTGTCTCTCACCTGAACTTGACTCTGCACTCCATGAAGCCCTCTTCCGGACACTTCAAGCAGCCCCAGCAGGGACAGAAGCTGGGTTCTTTGACTTACACCTTCAACACTCCCTTCTCCGGTGAGCATGAAGCCCGTCAGGGTGCTAAGCGCAGCGAGCATGAGTACATGTACTCCTCTGAGGAAGATGACCAACAGTACCAGCGTCATCAGTACCGTCATCCCCGCTCTGTCCACCAGTCCGAGGAATCCGTTGAGGAAAACGAGGAGTGGGCCCAGGAAGAAGCCAAGCTCAACCAGCCGCCCCATTCTCCTCTGCTGCCCCTTTACATCGGCTACAAGGGCAAATCTATCAAGTCATCCGACCAAGTCAACGTTGTCGAGGTCGCCACTAAACTGGCTAAGAAAATCGCCAAAGAAATTCACCACCCCGAGGAAATCCAGAAGGAAAAGTCTCTTGCCTCCTATGTCATCCTCTCTTCTCTGGCCAAGATCATGAGCGAGGCCGAGATGAAGCAGGTCGCCGAACAACTGTACACCAACGAGAAGCAAGGCCAACAGGTCGAGGCCTGGTGGATCTACTGTGACGCTATCGCCGAAGCCGGTACTGGTCCCGCTCTGCTGACCATCCAGCATTGGATCGAAACCAAGAAGATCGAACATGAAGAAGCTGCCGAAATCATCGCCTCCATGGCTAGCGCCGTTCGCCAGCCCACTCAGAAATACATGCAAACTTTCTACCAGCTCGTGAAATCCGAGCAGGTTCAACATCAGTACTACCTCAACGACACCGCTATCTTGTCCTTCACCCGCCTCGCGCGCAAGGTCTTCGTCGACAAACACTACGCCCACAACGAATACCCCGGCCATGCTTTCGGTTCTTTCTATACTAAGGAGGGTCAACAGTGGGTCTCCCAGGAACTCATCCCCTACTTGAAACAGCAATTGTACCACGCCATCCAGTACGCTGACTCTCACAAGACTCTTGTCTACATCCGCGCTCTGGGTAATGTAGCCCACAAAGAAATCCTCGCTGTTTTCGAGCCCTTCCTCGAGGGTGACAAGCAGTGCTCTCAGTTCCAGCGCCTGCAGATGGTCCTTGCTCTTGATGACCTTGTCTGGACCTACCCTAAGGTTGCGCGTTCCGTACTTTACAAAATCTACCAGAACGCCGGTGAGGAACAGACCGTCCGTGTGGCTGCTGTCTACCAGCTGATGCGCACCGCTCCCCCTGCGGCTATGCTCCAGCGTATGGCTGAATACACCAACGTTGATACTGACGAACAGGTCAACGCCGCTGTCAAGTCTTCCATCGAATCCGCTGCCCAGCTTGAAGGTGCTGATTGGGCTGACTTCGCTTCCAACGCTCGTGCCGCCTGGCCTCTCCTCACCAAGGACGTTTATGGTGTGCACTACAGCCAGAACTTCCTCAGCTCCTTTGTCGCCAAGGAAATGAACCTCTACTACAAGCAGACTGTCCAGCTCTACGGCAGCCAGGATTCCTTCATGCCCAAGGGCTTCACCTACGCCCTGCGTGCCGGTCTCGGTGACGCTAACCGTCAACTCTTCAACATCCATGCTATGGTCTCTTCCGTTGAGGAACTCGTCCATGTCTTCCACTACCAGACCCGTCACTACGAGCAGGTGCATCAGCACCAGCAGCAGGGTTACCAGCAGGCTAAGCAACAGAAGTGGTCCGCTGAGTACATCGCCGAAAAGTTGAACATGAAGAACCCCGAACGTGAACAATTCGAGGCTGAATTCCTCGTCCAGGTTGCTGGTGGCATGACCCGCTACTTTGCTTTCAACAACCAGACCGTTGACATGTTGCCCCAGTACTTCCGTGACTTCGAAGACGCCCTCCGTGAAGAGAAGCACTACCACTACAGCAAGTACATCAACCGTTACGACATCGCTGTGAGCTTCCCCACTGAAATGGCTCTGCCTTTCTTCTACACCCTCGACGCTCCCACCGTCCTGCACTTCCAGGCTAAGCTCCGTGCCACAGCTGAGCCCAAGATCTCCAACGGCCAGGCCCTCCACATGCCTGAGACCATCACCGCCCATGCCGAGATCCATTCTCTTGTATCCACTCGCCTGCAGGCCAAGATCGGTTTCGTTACCCCCTTCGACCACCAGCAATACATCGCCGGTTACGACAAGAACATGGAATTCATCTTGCCCATCAAGTCTCAATACGAGATTGACCTGAAGAACCAGCAGGTGCACGCTCAGGTCCAGCCCATCGAGCAGGACAAGAACGTGCGTGTCTTCCACTACAGTGCCTGGCCTTACACCGCTAAGCACGATATCCTTTCCCTGGAACCTGTCGCTCTTGGTCCTCACACCGAGGTCATCTACCAGGAGGAAGAGCCCCAGACTGAATACCACCATGTGTTCGGAAAGCAGACCGGCATGGCTTTCCATGTTAAATACATCTCTGAGCAGAAATTCGCCGATGCCAAATGGATCTACGAGCAGTTCCAGCGTTACGATGGTGACTTCACTGCTTTCCTTCTTGCTCCCTTCTTCGACGAGACTGTCCAGCACAGCAAATTCGAAATCATCTACGATGCCCAGGAATCTTCCGCTAAGAAGGTCCACTTCCGCTTCGGCTACGACTCTGAATACCAGCAGGAGCAGGGACATGGCAATGCTGAGATCTCCCAGTTTGCTCAACTCCCCAAACAGTCCAGTGAATGGTCTGCTCGCCAGCAGAAACTCGTCAAGATGGCATCCGCCGGAATTGCTTCCTCCTACGCTCACGTCTTCGATTGCTCTGTTGAGTTCGACGGCCACAACAATGCTGAATACGTCGCGTCCTTCGCTTGGGCTTCTTCCCCTGTTGACCCCAAGACCCGCGCTCTCTTCTACTACAAACAACACGGCAAGCACTCCTACGAGGTCGCCGCCTCTGTCAAGGCCCACATTCCCAACACCAACGGTTTGAGCTACAAGTATGCCCTTGAATTCGACCCCACTACCACGGCCCAGGTTGAATTTGCCTTTGGCCAGGACCTCCAATCCGCCAACAAGGTCCAGCTGCACGCCAAGCTCCAACAGAGTGAAGCCCGCAAGCACTACCTGCAACACTCCTACCGCGCTCAGGAATGCCATGAAGAGATG
Organism: Tetradonia laticeps; assembly: GCA_025400035.1. Classification (NCBI taxonomy): domain Eukaryota; kingdom Metazoa; phylum Arthropoda; class Insecta; order Coleoptera; family Staphylinidae; genus Tetradonia; species Tetradonia laticeps. The sequence goes on from JAODVP010137435.1 coordinate 17,831, forward strand.
AAGTACGGCAACAAGCAGCTCTCCGCTTGTGCTAACATGACCGCTGAGGCTAACATTCTGGACCGCATTAACCTTCACTTCGAGTGGGATCACTTCTCTGCTCCTGCTTACAACGCCACCTACAAACTCTACAACGCCCTTCGTGCTTTTGGATATTTCGAGCTGGAAGAGAACTGGGTAGATGCCCAGACCAACGAGAAGGAGAACCAAATGGCTTTCCACGCCCACTTCGAGCCTGACTTTGAAGCTGTCAACATCACTATCCGCACCCACAAGATGCAGTCCCACTTTGACCACATCCGTGTCAACCATTGGTTCAAGCAGATCTTCGGCTTCCACCCCGTATTCCGCATGACTGACCGCGTTTGGAGCGAAGCTCTCCAGTATGATACTTACAGTCCCTTCTGCGTTGTCGACCAGACCGCCATCAACACCTTCGACAACAAGACTTACAACGCTGATCTTGGTAAGGCCTGGACCGTCATGATGCAGTACGTGCCCCAGTTCGCTCGTTACAGCCACCACCAGATGCACTACCTTAAGCAGCAGCAGGAACAGCAGGTCGAGCAGTTCGTTGTCCTCGTTCGTGATGCCAACAACAGCCAGCAGAAGGAAGTCAAGATGACCATCCGCACACCATACACCGAGAGCCAGATGGTTGAGATTGACCTCAAGCCCCAGGGCCAGTGCGGCGATAACAAATATTGCGCTAAGGTCTTCTACAACGGCCAGGAGATCAAATTCGACAATAAGCACGTTAGTGAACATCATCACGGCTACATTCAGGTCTACGCTCTGCCAGCGGGTGAGGTCATTGTCCACATCCGTCACGCTTTCTACATCATCTTCGACGGTGAGCGCGTTAAGTTCACCCACATGCACGGCAAGTTCCACGGTTCCGTCCGCGGTCTTTGCGGTACCTTTACCGGTGAGGAAGTCGATGATTTCCTTGCTCCCGAATACTGCATCTACGACAATGAGGATGCCTTCGTCGCCGCTTACCAGGTCGAACAGGCTGAGGGACACCAGGGTCGTTACAACTACAAGCAGGGCAACAGCCACGAGTGCGTCAAGCCTGAGATCCAGTACGCTAACGTGATCTCCGAGCAGGATTCCGGCCGTGCCCACCAGCAGTTCCATCATCGCCAGCAGTACCAGTACCAGCAGGGCAAGAACTACCACTCTCGCGGTAGCGACAACGCTGAACACTGCCTTACTCACCAGACTCAGTACAAGGTCAGCGAACGCGATGATGAAGTCTGCTTCACCATCCACCCCGTGCCTGTCTGCCGTGAAGAGTGCAACGCGGAGCACAAGACCGAGAAGAGCGTGCCTGTCCATTGCGTCGACAAGTCCTCCGTATCCAAGCAGTGGATGCAGCAGATTGATAACGGCGCCAGCCCCGACTTCTCCCACAAGTCTGCCAGCAAGAACGTGTACTTCAAGGTTGCCAACTCTTGCACTCGCTATTAAGTTCAGAAGTGCCAATGACTGACTCTGAATTACAGAATTCTAATCGTATATAGCAATTTAAAGCAATGAAAAAATGTAAAAAAATGAAATAAATATTTAAGTAAGCAAATTTCTGAAACCTTTTCTTTATTTTTACTACGACCCTTCCGTATAGGGAAAAAACCGATTTGAGTGCTACTTGATAAAGCGACGAGTAACAATAACAAATATACTATGAAGTTCAGTGTATTTAGCTTTGGTGTACATATTCACAAATACAATATTATGAAAAAAATCATAACTAATGATTCGTTGTAAACAATTTAGAATTCAAATTCTCTCAAAATGCAATTATTAAAAAAAAATTTCAAAAATGTTGAATAATTCCTTGTCTCAGTCTGTATCAGTTCTGTAAATTTCAAATTTTTCCGAGACCCACTCTTAAATTTCCCAAAATAATTTTTCGGATTTTCTCGGAAAATATTAATGTAAATGAAAAATTAATTGCGCTATTGTATACAGATTTTCAATCTACGTCGAATAGTTTTTTTCATTTTTCAATTACGTCAAGTCAGTTTTTTCGGCGAAAAAGTGCACAAGGATTTGGGGATTTTTGAACGTTTTTCATGAAAATGCTTGGATCGCTTTGAAATTTTGGTATAATGTAGGCATAGGCAATCTCGCCAAGAAAGTTATAATTTGATATCTTTCATAGTGTCTCGGAAAATGGGTTCGGAAAATATTTCTTGAAAGTAACATTTAGGAAATTTAAAAACGGCATCCGAGGTGATAATTCATCCTGATTATAATACTGTTTGCTGTTTTCTGATATCTTAAATTGATTCGAAGATATGATTTTTTTAGATATTACACGACTTCTATAGTACATATAATACATGTATGATAAAACATTATTTTCTTAATTTTCTCATTTGATAAAAGAATTATGAGTTTTTTACGTATTGTATTATTTTAAAAATTCATATTTTCAAAAAAATTTTCAAAAATCTTGAATAACTACAACAATTTATATGATAATGAACAAATCACTTCAGAAATCACTTCCTGGCCTCAACCTGCACCAGTTCAGTAAGTTTAAAATTTTTCCGAGATTAACTTTCCCAAAATAATTTTTCGGATTTTCTCGGAAAATATTAATGAAAATGAAAAACTACTTGCGCTATTGTATGTAGATTTTCAATCTACCTCGAGTAGTTTTTTACATTTTTCAATTACGTCAATTTCAGTTTTTTCGCCTAGAAAGTTATAATTTGATATCTTTCATAGTTTCGCGGAAAATGGGTTCGGAAAAACTCGGAAAAATTTAAGTGATAGTAAAAAAATTTCTGAATGAATTCCTGGCCTCAATCTGCATTAGTTCTGCATATTTCAATTTTTTCCGCGCTCCACTCCCAAATATCCAAAAATATTTTCTTTGGATATTCTCAGAAAATAGTAAGGTAATAATTTTTGAAACCAATCAAAAAACTCAAGTTTATTATTTATTTTGAAGTATTTATTTATTAACATTATAATTATGAAATTTCATATTCCAATAATATTTTAGGATCAAATGATTAATGAAAAGATATCGTACGAAATTATAATGTTAAAATCAGTTCCAAAACTACTTTCAATCTTAATATTAACAAAT
>JAODVP010137546.1:0-20923 GCA_025400035.1 Tetradonia laticeps
GAGTGTGTGTGGCGAGGGGAAGATGCGGATCGAGTGAAAGGGGAAGAAAGGAATGCATAGGTGAGGTATATATGAGATGTACGTTGTGCGAAGATGGAAAGGATACCTTCACTCACTTGCTGGAGGTTGCCGGGAGCTGGGCAAGGTTTGGGACGGGAGGACGCGGGACATAAGGAGATGGCTGAGGGAAAATGGGAGTGGGGTTGAAGAGCTGCTGGCGTTGGAAGAGTTGAAGAGGAGAAGGAGAGGGGAAGAAGAGTAATGCGGGTTTTTGTTTTTATTGTTTGTTGTTTTTTTTGTCTTATGAGAGGTTCAGGAGTATAAATATATACATACACATGGTTGAATACTAAAGATTATATCTAATGATTCACTATAACATCAAAAATTGGTAGGTTTAAAGTTTTGTTGGCGTATGTTATGGACAATGCATTATAAACAATCATCGTTACCAATGAAAATCAATAAACTAAGTGTTGCCAGGCAACGATACGGTATATACATAGAAAATAGAACTGTATAGAATGCCATTTTCATGGTAAAAAAAATGGTCCCAATAATACGTGCACTTCTTTGGTGTTTCTGCCCAATTCGTCATTGCTACTGCGCCACTGCAAGTGCAACAATTAATATTTATTTTCAAAATTATATTTACCATAGAAACACAGTTAGTTTATATAATTCTTTTTATTGTTTTTCTCTTTATCTGTACAATATTGTACTAACAAAGCTTTTACATTTCTAGTCTTTAGCCCAAACAATTCTATTAATAAATTTACAAAAATTAAAAATTACTAACTTAACAATTGTGTTTATAATTTCGACCTGAAGTTTTTGGCTATTTTGTGAAGTAATAAACTTAGTTAATTTTGCCAACACAGAAAGATTTTTTTAGTATCATGAAATTTAGACAACATTTATTAGAGAAAAGCTCTACTGGGTGGGCTAAAATAATTTCTTAATAAATTGTACTTATTTCCCAAATTCTTAAATAAAGAAAGGCTCATAGTTTTATCATCGAAAGAAAATCTCATACCCTTAATTGATTAACTAAGAATTTAGATATACAATCACCCTGTTATGCGAGGCAACGCATTTTCAAATTGTTTAAGGTTTTTTCAAGTTTTCTGCATTTTTAACCTTCAATTGCGGAATGACTCTTATCTGTTTTTTTCCTGTCGCAGCAGCCTTTCATTTTGTAATATGGCTTTATTTTGCACATTTGCTTGGCAGGTATTTTCTACAAATAAATATATTAATATTATTTCTTAACAAAGGAGTTTTATTCCACCTTACATTTTGTACTTAGTGCCATTGGAAAATCCGTTTGGGATGAATCTAAGAAAATGTATACATTTTAATGGATTGCAATTATGTAATACACATATGATAAAATACTTACTATGAAATTTCACTAATTTGTTTAAAGAAACTGCACAAATAGTCAATTTCGAAAGTCTATTTTGGTTGGGTATTTTATACCCTTCACAAATTCTATAATATCGACGAACTTTTGTTAGTGGTAAATTTTCCAAATGCTGATTTTCACGAAAACAGAGCCATAACTTGGAAAAATCTGAATTGTGATTTGAAAAGCGATGCCGAATAGAACAAATTTCGAAACAGTTGTATACTGCGCAGGACCGAGACAATGTTAGGCTATCCGCAGACTTCCTGAAAGTTTTAGCTTTATGGGTTGCCGAAAACTTGTCGAAATTCTCATCTCAAATGAGTTGCCTCGTGATATCATATGTAATTAAGTTTTGATCGAAATCAATGAATGAGCGATATAATTTTTATGAAAATTGAATTTTGGACTTATCATTGCCAATAAATTTTGAAGTTTTTTTCATTAATAACATGCGCTATATAGCTGCCAAGAGTTGCAAGATAATCGATTATCCGTTCGTTTATGAGCAGCTCTTGATTCATATAAAAAATGTAATGAAGTTTTATGGACGGTTGCTTTTACGATTATGAACAATTTTTGATATACAGGGTTATTTGCAGCTCGATGCAAAGCTGCTACGGGAAGCTAACCTAGACCATTTGGACGAAAATCATTTTAGTCCAAGTCTCACGGATTTTTTTTCATCGAGCTTTTACCGGTTTTGGTGAAAAATCCGGAAATAGTTTAATTGGTTGTAAATATTGGCCAGTTGGGATGATGATCAAGGGTTTTTAATTTTATTCTATTAGTATGATGTGTGACTGATATTTGAAGCTAAGTTAAATTTTATAAATTGAACATACAGCAGCTATTGACGGCTTGTAACAAATTTGGGAGTGGGTGTATCTATGGTCAAACCTTTTGAAAAATTTCTATAGTTAAAGTACTTTCGTTTTTAGCAATTTTATTGCACAAGCATATCGCACCATTAATTAGACCAAGTATGAAAAATTCAATTATACAGGGTGAGTCAGAATTCTACCATCAAACTACCAAAGATTAGTCAGGAATATTTTCTGAGTATGTGTTTTAATGTGAGGAACGTATGGTCCCGTTGCATCGGTACACAGTTATTGGACTTTCTTGTTGTATAGAACTGTGGTAAACAAACTTTTTTTGAAAGCAGAACTCTTGCGACAAACTTTCAATGCTTGAACAGGGATGTACTCTGAGTAATTTGATATCAGGAATGTATGGAGACTCGTTACCTAGTCATTGTAATTTCTTTTTGACTAGAATTATGTAATTATCGAACAGCAAACCAGAATAACTCAACAAGGAGCTATCGGACGCCACAAACATTGCTGAAAATACACAGATCATCAGCTAAAAGTTTGTTGGTAGAGTTCTGATTCACCCTATACACAGCTGACGTTCTGAAGGATCGGATAAGTGACGTTCCTATATTTCGGACATTTTTGAAAATCAGAATTCTATTTCAGCTTGTTTCCTCTCTACGGCAGTGCGCGACTGACAGCGCATGCTGTCCTCGATAACCTCCAGAAACAAATTACAAAAGCAAACGATACATTAATTTATTAAATTATCTAATAATCAATCTATAAGAATTATTCGCTTGCAATCCTTGCGCAACCTGTCCAGGCGTCGTCGAAAACAACCGAATGGGTAAACTCCAAACCATAGTCTCAATCGGCAACTCAGCAGGTGCCTTCCAATCGTAATCCTCCAACTTCAGTCCATCCAACTTGTCCGACGTACTTGTAACGAACTCAAAATGCAGGCGCCATCTTAAACTCACTAACTTCGTCTCAAATGCAGGTGTTAAATGCAAAGGTATAGGGAGTATCAATTGCGTGTGTTGCAAACCGAGGCAAACCTCATGATGTTTACTAAAAGTAATGATTCGCGTCTGCTTTGTCTTGTCTTCAATTGTAGTTTCCTCCTCGCATTGCAACGACACTGACACCTGGACGCATTTCACAGTCGCCACGGTAAAATCAAACGTTCCAATGATATCCTCCCCTAGTTTATAAGCTGGCTTAAATAAACAGAAACGCGCAACTTTGCCCCAAGTGTTAGAAATCATGTAGAAGTTCGGATTACGTCGTGCAGTGATGTTTTGCAATGCCTGCAATGCTAAATCAAACGGTGTTTCTGCTTCTCGTTCCTTATCTTTGTCCCTGATTTCTAGAAACGGATTTGCCGGCGACAATTCATCCGATGTTTCATTGCAAAGACCACCCACATCCATGCCTACGTTTACAGGTAACACACGAATGGGAACCTTAAGGAGTTTTATTGGACTATTTACTCGTTGAGCGCCGATTGTTATTTTGTAGGAGTATTTAACAAGTTGGCCTCTGTATGAAGGAGGAGCATCGTTTGGAATTTGTTCTCTGTATATATCTGGAAAATATTTACAGTTAGTTTTAATTTCGTAAATGTAAGGGAATCGCATCGTAAAGCATTTCAATTTTAGTTCCACTTACATGTTTTAGCTTGTCCTGGTGATAATCTCAAATCACAGAACAAAATCTTTGGTTTCGTTGCAATTTCTTGCAAGCCTGGATCTTGCGTGTTTACAGGCAGTGCAGTTTCACTTAACGTTATGTTATCACCATCCGGTTTTAGTTTGCTTACTTTACCATCGGTTGTACATTGGCAATGAATTTGGGCTGAAGCCCATGCCAAGCTTTCGAAGGTATCATTATTGCTCTGCGAAACCTTATGTTGAAGAGATTTTGGATGGATGAAGCTTATACTACATTCAATTGTTTCTCCAGATAAATACACAGGTCCTTTGAGGAGTTTTGCATTTATTTCAATCATGCTTCACTTTATTATTATTTATTCTACTGTTCGTTATAGAACAATGCAAAAACTATTATACCCATTATACCGTTAGTAAATATTTCTTAGTTTTTGATATCTGTGACGTTTCACCCGTTTCACCGTTTACATGCGACGACAGCTGGCATCGCTGTCATAAAAAGAGCATAAACTAGGGTTGCTAGTCCCTTGATTTATTAAACGTAATCGATTATTTTTGTAATTATCAGATTAAAATTGAGTATGTGGTTAGAAAATATGGTACACCGAAACGAGAATTGTTGATTAGTCTCTTAGAGCAGAGTAGAAACTGCATTGTGTATGTATTATAAATTTAAAATAATAATCCATTGGAAGGAAAGTGACATTGATTTAATTTATGCCGTTTGTAACCCTGAAATATATTAGGCAACTTCAAATTCATGCACTAACACAGAGTGAGCCAAACTTGTCAAAATTTAATATTTATATGTATTGATATCTCAGGATTAAATTGATAATATAGTATAATTAAAGCAAATAAATATGCTTGATATTATTTTCTATCAAATGTAATTCAAACGTAAAAATGTCATCACTTATTAAATTAATCTACTTAATTTATTCATTGGAATGTCGTTAGACACGCCTTATCTTGATGATGTCAGAAGTGCTACGTCACTTTTCACCTTACCCAAGTTTACGAAACTAATCTCTATGCACCGTACAATAAGGTAATGGTTCGCGTGTGTCGCGAGATTTGCGCAGTGGCACTTTATTTAGCATTTAGCATCAGTAGCGTTCGTAGTAGTGTCGATTGGTTTTGTTGCGATTACCCATAACGTATAGGTAATAGATGTAAAACTAGGCACGCACTCCACAAAAGCGTATTGAGCGGGGTATTCTCTGCTTGTCAATATGTCATGTTTGCCTTTGAATGAACTTGACGAACTTGAGTTCGAGCCCGCCGAGTCCGCGTTCGCGTCTCGTTCACTCGTCTCGCACATTTGGGCAGCTCTCACGATTTCTACGACTTCGACTGTCGGCAGCGTCGGCAGACTAGATGCGCTAGCTACCTCTCTTCAGCAGCTTTTTAGTTTGTAACTTTGTGGATGTAGTAGGCTCCAGCAAGCTGCAGCACAGGGAGAACTAGAAGCCGAGGTGCAGGTATGTGAGTTAATAGTTATTTTTATAGTATTTTCTTACATTACAAAGTTACCATCGCAGGTGTTCTAACAATCCTAACGGTACTGTGTTCATTTTTGGTCTACGACCACGCTTGATGCGTGACGACGCCCGCAAGGAATACGCACATTACTATTGACCAACTAATCGGTCTAATCAATTTGAAGCGCATCAAAACATTGTTTGCACACAGTGTGGGCGATTAGTCCATTTCATCAAGTGATGCAACTGTTTTCATACATTTGTTGTGTTTCAGGCTACACAAGCAGCAAACATGGACAACCAGGGCCCAGACATTTCATTCCTATTTCAATTTGGTTTAACCAGAGACATTGTGACTGTTACTCAGTCTTCCTTGAATCTCAAAACAATTAAAGATTTGGCATGTGACTTTATAAACACCAAGGTATGTAATATTCAATAATAATATCCACTTAATAATGAGTTTCTTGTCATTTTAGATTCCAGACCACGGTATTAATCGTCTAAGTGATAGAATAATATTATTTAAGCATGAATACAACTCTAATAATGTCTTGCAAATCATCAGCGCAGCTACTGATATTGTTGATGAGACACTGGTGGAGATTGTTCTCACTGGAAAATGTAAGTACACTGAAACCCCGATCTCCCGATCCCCATACTCTCTGAACTCCGGATCACCCGTGCTGGGCCGGCATGTGTTTTTAATTTATGTGTCGTGATGCTGTGCTGTAAAAATTAAAATGTTCAGTACGCTTAAACCCGAAAATTCCTTCACCCGGAATGGTTGTGGTCCCACCTAGCCCGAGAGATCGAGGTTTCACTATAATTAATTCTTGGAAAAGAACAACAAAATATTCCATAACCTCAAAATTCGCACAGGTCCACCTTCGACTACTGCCTCAGACATGGCGGTCGTCAAACCGCATGCGCTTTCCGTACATTCCTACAAAACGCCGACGTTTTGCGACTTCTGCGGTGAGATGCTGTTCGGCCTTGTGCGACAAGGGCTCAAATGTGACGGCTGCGGCCAGAATTACCACAAGCGCTGCGTGGTGAAGGTGCCCAATAACTGCACGTACGTGTTAATGGAAGACAAAGCGCGTCGGCGCTCTGCGCAGCTACACGTGCCGCGGAGTCCATCGGGCGGGTCGAACTGCTCAGCAACTTCCTGCAATTCGTCTTCGACCAACAATGTTAACGCTTCTCAGGATGACAATACTCTGGTAAGAATCACCAACTTCTTTACCGGCATCGATTAGTGCCCGGTCTATAAGCTGAGATCTTAAAATACTCAATTCATTATTAAACGTACTTAATTTTTTTGCCGTTATGCGACAATTCGCGTGTCGAGATTAACGTGAGCCTGTGTATTATGGTATTATTGTATTGGTGACGGTGTTTTATATGAAATTTTTATATTTTATGCAAGTTTTTGAATGTAAGTTAATATACAATGATTGAAAAACTTCGACTAGTTTTGTTTTTGTTCCTTCTGTTGTCATCCGTCTATCGTCTGCCTTCCCCAATTCTATTAATTACGTGCAATTGCTTAGAGTAGTTAATTATGTTCGTAGTTGTTGCCGAAGTCTCCGAATTTAGGCGGCCGACCGTTGTGGGTGGAGAAGGAACTCTCAGGCCGCGTGAGAATTCCGCATACGTTCGTTCTTCACAGCTACACGCGCCCGACCGTCTGTCAGTTCTGCAAGAAATTGCTCAAGGGACTCTTCAAACAAGGCCTACAATGCAAGGACTGCAATTACAACGCACACAAAAAGTGTATTGAGAAAATCCCCAAGGATTGTACTGGTGAACTGCAATGTGCCTATTTGGAATGTAAGTATTACAAATTTATACATAGCGAAACAAAATTAAAATTACCATAATCTAACAAACTAACTAAACATTATTGTACTTCCTTAACGTTAATCGGTTTTATAACCCTAAATAGCTAATATAGGAGATGTTGAGTCATCAGCATCGAGTTGTAGTCACCTCACAGAAGATGAAAGTGATTGGGAGAAACAAGACGACCCTCCACCAATCCAACATACAAGTGAACAAATTACAAACGGCACGCCTTATCTGGAAGCCTTCCCTGTGCACGACACCGAAGACAACGACTCAATCCCTTCCTCATCCTCATCTTCCCCAAGCGCGAATATTCCCCTGCAAAGAATCGTGCAGTCCGTGAAGCACACCAAGCGACGAGGTTCTAAAATCATGAAGGAGGGCTGGTTGGTCCACTTTACCAATAAGAACCGTACTATACGGAGGCATTTCTGGCGCCTGGACACCAAATCTATTACACTCTTCCAAAGCGACCACGGATCCAAATACTACAAAGACATACCTCTCTCTGACTTATTAGCTGTAGACACTGCAAGACTCAAACATGGAGATGTGATGCATTGCTTCGAATTGCGGACTGCGAATATTGACTATTTCGTAGGGCAGGACCCTCTGCACGAGTTGCAGGAAAATGGCGGTAATGTCACATTACCTCCTCCTGATAGTGGAATAGGAGCGTACTTAGCACGCAGTTGGGAGACTTCAATCCGCCAAGCGCTGATACCAGTCGCAGCTAATATGCGCTCCGAACCGGAAGTTGAATCTGAGGAACAAGTTACCGACATGAGTCAGATCTTCCAGATATTCCCGGATGAAGTTCTAGGGTCCGGGCAGTTCGGAATAGTTTACGGCGGAGTTCACCGCAAGACGAATCGACCAGTGGCGATTAAAGTGATTGATAAACTGCGCTTCCCAACTAAGCAAGAAGCGCAGCTCAAGAACGAAGTCGCCATCTTGCAGAATCTCTCTCATGGGGGCGTGGTTAATCTAGAACGCATGTTTGAAACTCCCGAGAGGATATTTGTGGTGATGGAGAAGCTGAAAGGTGATATGCTGGAAATGATTCTGTCGCATGAGAAAGGCCGGCTAACTGAACGCGTCACTAAGTTTCTCATCACACAAATACTCATTGCGTTGAAACATTTACACAGTAAAAATATTGTTCATTGTGATCTGAAGCCGGAGAATGTGTTGCTGAGTTCCGATGCGGAGTTTCCGCAAGTGAAATTGTGTGATTTTGGCTTCGCGAGGATTATTGGGGAGAAAAGTTTTCGGCGGTCTGTGGTTGGCACCCCAGCATACTTGGGTAAGTTAGGTTTATCGTCTTTATTTAAAGGTTACGTGTAACATATGATTTTGTTAAAGCTCCGGAGGTTTTACGGAATAAGGGGTATAATCGATCTTTGGATATGTGGAGTGTGGGGGTTATAGTCTACGTCAGTTTAAGCGGAACCTTTCCGTTCAACGAGGACGAGGACATTAATGAGCAGATCCAAAATGCGGCCTTTATGTATCCGCCGAACCCTTGGAAAGAAATCTCTTCGGACGCGATCGATCTTATCAATAATCTCTTGCAGGTTAAACAGAGGAAGAGGTATACTGTGGATAAATCTTTGCAACATATATGGTTACAGGTATGTTTAGTTTGGAATGTGGTCTTACATAATTTTACATCACACATATCCTGTTGAATACTGAAAACCATTTTTGGATATCTAAGACTGACAATGGGTGAAAGTTCCCTCCCACCGCCCTCTCGTAAACGATTTCGAAAACGGGTTTCAGTATTCGATTTACCAGGCTTTCAGAATTTCCGGTTCAGACCAGAAGTGGCCAAAATATTTATAAATAATTTGTCACAGAGAGCATACTAAACTGGAATCAAAACTAATACTCTCGCTAATTCTAAATTGACAGGACAAGCGAAAAGCTTGCCAAGAGTTTAGAATTAGTAAGAGATTTTATGTAGTAATTTAATCTCTAGGGACAAATTTTCACTTCGAATTACCGAAAGTTTCGAATTACGAAGAGTTTGAATTAGTGAGAGTGTACTGTATTTGATTTTACTCCTCGTCGGAATTCTTCGAAAGTAATCCTGGTCTTGCTATAGACGCATTTATAAATATGTTTTTGCATAAAAAATGTTTCTAAATTATTTAAAGAATAGGTTAACTTCTGTTTTAGTCCTATCGCATACAAACACTATATGTGTCTATATGCTTTTCAAATTTTCAAATTTCGATATCTCGATCAATAAATATTTGATTATTTGATCTCACGATTTTGTAAAGCTTTGAATTTTCAAGTTTTCGATTCTTCAATTTTATCATTTTTCAGGTTGTCGATTTTTCAAATATTTGATTTATTAACTTGTCAAATTTGCACAATGTATAAAATATTTGATTTTTCAAATTGTCGAATTATCGATTTCTAAAATTTTCGGGACTTTTATAAATTTATCTGATTTTTGGAAATTTCGATTTCTTGATTTTTCAAATTTTCGATATCTAAAGTTTTCAAGTACAGTAACCCCACGTTTAAGTACACATGTCGGGGGAGACAGAAAATGCACACAATATCTGAAGCGCACTTTAACGAATTCAGACCTACACATGGATATAAAAATTTCAGAATGAAATTGCGTAAATATGTATATACAGATGCGATAACACGTAAAAATTAATCAGTAATCAAATTCACACAAACAAGCTTTAAAATAAGTTAATATAATTCATTACATATTATATGTTCATATCAAAAATTTATTTCATTTTACAAAATACTGGTTATTTGAGGACCAAGAACCTAGCGCACTTTAACCGAATGCGCACAGTAACGAGGGGCACTTAAACGAGGGGTTACTGTACCCACCTAGTAGATTTTTTGTGATGGAAATTTTTCATGTTTACTAATTTTCTAATTTTGATTTTTTAATATTCGTTGTCTGATCTCGCGAATTTGCGATGCTTAGATTTTTCAAGTTGTTGATCTTCAATTTTATCTCAATTTTTTAAGTTCTCGACTTTTCACATATTTGATTTTCGGTTTCAAATTGTCTTAAAATTTTCGATTAACACACCTATTTTCGATGTTTCTGAATTTTGATTTGTTAAAAAGCACAAAATTCCGGTACAAGGCGCCTCCACATGTATGTTTATCTAAGTAACATTATGATAATTCCTTCATTCGTGGAAAAGCTACGGATTCAATTTATAAAGATCCCTCCTATCTGCAACGAAATGAAAATCATTTAGGCCAGTGTAACATTTATTACCTTCCGGTTTATACCCAAACTGATATGCCGCGGGGCATAAAATATCATGAAGGTTAACATCGTTGTGTTCTCTCTCTTTCAGGATTATCAAACATGGTGTGATCTGAGGACACTCGAAAATCAAATCGGTACACGTTATCTGACTCACGAGAGTGACGACGCTCGTTGGGAGCGCTATCGGTCCGATTGCCCACTATGACCGCATAAGAGCTGGCTGCACAACGTAAAGAAGTGCCTGAGCGCTTTGAAAGTATAGCAGTCCTTCAAGCAGCGCGCTTTTACTTCCACCTCTTACGTTCTCGTTCCTCGAGTCCACTTTTCCTGCTCATTATTCTTAATGTCTCTAACGCGCCTTCTAAACGCACTCTCCTCGTTACTAACGATAAGTAGTACTTAAAAAGAAACTGAAAGTGCAATATGGACACTCTGAACTCATGGGATTCATTCCGTATATAATCTGGCATTTCTAGGTTATGTAGCATGTTATGTTGGTATTTTGCGGCGGAGAAGAGTCGCACATAAAAACCGTACTATTGTTTGTTGTTTACTATTTATTCTAAGAATGAATATTTTATTAGGTATATTATTATTATTATTTCACTTAAGACTCGCAGAGATGTCATTCCGTAAGTTTGCAGACTTGATTAGGCTAATATTTACTATCATTTACCAATTGGGCTAAAACGTTACTCGCACATTGATATTCAATTAACTACATAATACTAATTCATTGCGATCATCGACGAAACATTAATTGTAAGCGGGGTTATCAGTGACACTACCTAAATACAAAGTGTGTACTTATACGATTGGTCGCTCACCGCAGCGACGTCAAATTGGCCTAATTAACGTGCTTCAGTATTGTACCTACTTATTACAAAGAGTGATGAATGTAGTTGACGATTATTGCAAATCGTGTAGTGTTTTATTGTTGTCGCGTATCTGTTGTTGTTGATTAATGATGGGCTAATGAGATTATGACCCAGCAGCGTGTGGGATTGTAATTGTCAGGCATTAATTACGCTGCGTTCTATACAATTACATCTGATTGCGGAATAAATTTGATGAATTGAACAATTGTGCAATTATGGAGATAATATGTTTAGGCGTGCGATTTTTTCATTCATTATATTACTACATATGAACAAGGTTGCACTTGAAGCGACTGTTGATTGGTTGTGTTGCACAGAAGTGTATTTATGCGATGAAACTATTGACTAATTACCTAATACTGTTGGCTTGGGTACAGGGATATACAAATTTATGAATTAATTAAATGTATATTATATCCAAGTTGTTGGCATTTGATAGTTTTTCGTTTACCACAATTTTTAGATGTACACAATAGTCTGCGCGAATTATATGTGGTTAGTGAAACAGGTCTGCTTTAGTTGCCTATACTACCTATATTTTGGGGGCTATAGGGTTGTCTATAGCTTATATTAGTTGATACCAGTATCGCTCTATGGTGGAAATTCGACCACCAATATTTAACTTAAAATTGCATAGATAAACAAAATTAGAGCTTCCTATGATATCCGATTAGGACGACTCTTTTGTTTTATCCTGGGAGGTCTTTATTCATATTTACGAATTTTGCTTACAAAACAAACACGCGCGCCCTGCGCGATACTTGCAACTGTTTTTCCGTATATATCAGTCAAACCTTAAGACGGATATTGTCCTATCTTACCTACGTTATGCATTAATAGTTTGTGTTACGTTAGGTTAGGCTTACCCACATGCTCGCGTTGCTACTAACGCAAACACAACGCGCGCACCTTATTCTCGGCGTACAGTGTATAGTAGCTTATATGGCGGATTCTTTTACAATTACTGCGGAAGATTGTTGGCATCGTGCGCCTTTCTTCATTAGTCGGACTTTTACTCGTCAAAACCTTTCCATCGATGTATGAATCATCACAATTGAAAGTCGATAAATATGCGCAAAATGTACCACAAAAATGTAGATGCTGAGTGATTCAGAACTCTACCAACAATCTATCAGAAAGAAGTTGATCAGAAAGTTGATGTGTGGTGGCTTACCCTTATATTCAAATTACTTGGTGTTCTGTGGCTTCTGTATTGTAGAGAAATAATTCTCGTCGGGGTTGGTATTTGGTATTCTTACCATTATGCTAGGTTAAATTTTCATAGGATATACCACTTTTCATTCACACTAGATATGTGATGGGTGGCTTATCGTTAGTACTAAAATTTATTCGAAACTTTAAAGAATTTCAGAGATACTACAATGTTTTACGATTTTCATACATGCTATGTATGTTGGGCTGCCTACAGTAAAGGATAAAAATATAATTAGAAGCTTCAAAGAATTTGAAAGTTTTGCTGTTTTGAACATTGCATTTATGATCCAATAAATCAAAGTGTTTAGAAGCACGCAATTCCAATGCTTGTGCTTTTAGTTTATTGGAAGAATTTATGTCTAGAGTAAAATTATTATTGCGGATGCGTTTGAGCTTACAGGATGCGCGCGACTGACCTAATTCTCCAGCGCGCCTCGCGGTGCGCCGATCGGCGCCGCGCAATCAGACCGACGTCGGTCTTGAAACGCTCGCTATCGAGCCCGAGTGCGTCGCGGTGCAAAAGCCTCCACCAACAAGCGGGAGAGTGCGGGCGGTGGCGCACACAGACCTGCTGGGGGTCTAGACTGTGAGGCGAAGTGCTTCCTGGTGCAGTGGTTCAACTCAAGCAGCAAGAGCGGCGACGGCATCGAAAAGCGCAACGGTGGCTGCGACGGCGATGCGGGGGCGCGCGGCGTAGCGGGCGGCGCGCCGGCGTACGCGCATCACCTCCACCCGCGCGGCGGGCGTTCATTGATCAGGCGACGGAGCGGCGCGGCGGCAGCGTCAGCGGCGGCGGCGTGCGTGCGCCGTCCATCTTTGCGCTTGGCCAGTTGCGAGTGCGGTGCGTGTGTCGTGTCATGAGATGTCCCGTGACGCGTACGTGGGGGGCAGCCGGTCGCCGCGCGGTGTGAGACTGCCCACCGTGGACCGGTCGCCCAGCCGCGGCGTATACCCCGGCGGCTCTCCCGTCGGCCTCAGCGGCGTCGTCGGCAGCGGGCGGAAGCCGCTTCGACAGACGCGCTCCGGCAACAACTCGCCCGACCACGGCTACGGTCTCGGCGGCGTGGCGGGCGGCGGCGGCTACGGCCACGGCTATTACCGCGACGACGAGCTCGCCAGCCCCATGTTGATGGAAGAGCGCGGGCGGCCGCTGGCGGTCGGCCCCGGCCACCACCGGTCGCGCTCGGCGACGCGCCCCGCTAACCCCATGTCCGTGCGATACCAGTCGCTGGACCGCGGCGGCGTCGATCACGACCGCGAGTTCCTGCCCATCCGTGACCGGCGCGATCGCAGCCTCGAGCGCAGCCTTTACTTCGATGAAGACCCCTATCCGCGCTCGGCGCGTCAGTCGCCCACCAGTCATCAGCCCTTCCTTGGCGAGCTGCAGCATCAGAATTCCGATCTGCAGCGCGAGCTTGGCAACCTGAAGAAGGAGCTGGAGCTGACCAACCAGAAGCTCGGCTCCTCCATGCACTCCATCAAAACGTTCTGGAGCCCCGAGCTGAAGAAAGAACGCGCACTACGTAAGGAGGAGTCGGCGAAGTACAGCCTCATCAATGATCAATTGAAACTTCTTAGCTCAGAGAATCAGGTCAGTGATCTTCCTACAACCACATACCGTATGACCCTATCAAGCCTATAACGTCTACTTTATCCACACGGTGCGTCAAGAATCATGCTTCACCACTTAGGAGCGAAAGTAGCGTGGCACACGCAGATGTAGTTGTAGCATTTTCCACATAACATCGTGCAATTGCTTCACATGTGCATCAACATTGACAGAGACATAGGGAGCACAGAAGTGCTCGGATGTGATCGACCTATATTCATTCCCCTTGCGCCCGCTATTCAGCGTCGCGGGTAAATCGGGAAATGCTGCATTTATTCACACAAAACTAGCGCAACAGATGACATTATATTCCGGAATAGTAGAATCCAACATTCTCTTGTATTGTCTTTTGATAACATCAAAAATCACAAAAAAAATTCTGATTTTTTTTGGGAATCTTAAGTTTGTCATGAAGAAATTTGGAAAAACATAATGGGGTGTAGTTCCGGTAATATGGTATCACATGTGGCAAATGCATTATTCTAGAAATTAGAAATATTTTTATGATATAACTCAAACTAAAAGTATCGCTAAATCTAAAGTGAGAAATCTGAAGACATAAGTCGAGCTCAAAATGCACAAATTCTGCCTTTGCGACATAAAATGTATAATCTATAAATTTCCTCTGAATAAAGTTGAAATATGCGTGGATAATAAATGTAAAATTTCC
Organism: Tetradonia laticeps; assembly: GCA_025400035.1. NCBI lineage: Eukaryota > Metazoa > Arthropoda > Insecta > Coleoptera > Staphylinidae > Tetradonia > Tetradonia laticeps. The sequence goes on from JAODVP010137546.1 coordinate 14,878, forward strand.
ATTGTGTCATTTCCCAGTCGGGAAATGCGCCCAAATAGATTTTTCCAGCGCCAATGCGTAGGTATACCGTGTAACTACGCTCAATGCTTTCATTTATGACTCCGGAAAATTCCAGTTACCAGCAGTCTTGTTTTCTAGTAGCTGAATCGATTTCAAACTCATTTCACTTTACATAATCTACTAACCTACCTAACTATTCTTAAATTTGCTATATGCAAACCATGCTAACCAAACAAATGAAAGACAACGTAATATTCGTATCAATGCCCGACATTTAACATAGTGGGTACTGGATAATCAAATTTTACCGCAAATTTTAAACGCCGCTTTAACTGCATCGCGTGGTCTGTGAGGTATGGAGACTCATACAACGGTCCGTTTTTATTGGCTTGCGGAATCTTTTAATCTGCTCCTCCATTAGTCGAACCTTCATGAACTAATGACGGCTGGCAATTAGTAAAGTTCAGGTCACATTCGGTTTAAACTGAAGTGAAACATATTTTCTTCCTAATGATCTTGACGACCTGAATCGAATAGTTAATTGAAAACTTTGTTCACACCATATCAAGTCCTATATATATATATATATATATAGGACTATATATATATATATATGAGAGTTTTGAGGTTTCCGCGGGTTGAAATGTGAGAAAATTCTGTTTTTCGGGTGTTTCTCCGCGTTGTCAGATTGTGGTTATGAGAAGAACCATGATTTTGATGTTTTGGCAAAGTTTCATTTGCCATCTTCAGAAATGGTGTTGACACTATGACAGCTCGAACACAACAGTTTTGTTTCCAATTGGAATTATCGAAAATGCTAATATTTCGAAATTTAGCATGATACACTGGAGGAATTTTGAATAAAAATTTTCTTAGTTGACATGTATCTCAAAAAACTACCGATTTAAACTCCTAGAAGTTCTCTATTTGGCCTTGTCAGGGGGATAGTCTTTTTATACATAGTTATATTTTCCAGTACAATTCTCATTGTACCATACCGTTTTAACTGCATATGGTCTACTTTTACCTATGCTCTTCTCCAAATTTTCTCCGTAATGTGAAAACTATATTGGAGATGCCACTCAACTCTCATGGTCGATTTTATCAATATACCTCTCTACACCTTCATAACACCTCCCAATTTAATGCTTTATGGTTATAAAATATGACAATTACGCCTTATGGCTGGCGGCAATTTTAGGTTAGTTTTGGTTAAAACCGTTATAGGTTTTGAAGTTTGAATTACCTATTCTTGAACGTTCTTCTTATATGTATTTCAATAAATACTTCCGCGCAAGCTCATAGCTTTACTCATATCACAACAGACCCTGCTGAACCGAATGGTGCAAACCTAAACTAAATCTGAAATTATATCTGAGATATATGAGATATCGGAAAACGACTTACTGTATTCGATTTATCATTTAATTTCCACTTCGAATTCCTTCTAAATCTAATCCTCAAAGCATGTTCCGATGTCTAATAGTTTCAGGGAAAACACTTTTACATACGGACGAACAGAGCGGTCTAATAAATTTTCTATCAAAAGATCCTAACTCATTGAAGTTAGCATAACTTATACAACTTATACAATATCAATTACACCGGTCATAAAATGTCCAAACATATTAAAAAGGTATTGAAATTTGCAAATGATTTCCTATGATAGTTGAGAAAGTAGATAATGGCGGTGTACCGACACCGCCGTTTTGGATATACGCCAAACCTGACTGGAGTCCTGACTGCAGATTGTACGGAGCTAATGAAAGTCGAACGGATGATAAAGTAAAGGTCAATGCAGGAGGAAATGCGTGGGATGGTGATGTGCCGAACGAAATTTAATTAATCTTTGTGACTTAATTAAGCCTCACACTCTTCACAGTCGGCAGCATAGAACTTTATTATGCATTTATCACTGAAGCGACATGTTGGCCAACATTTTGCACAAACAGGTAGGTAGTTAAATTAATACTAACAGTATAAAGTATAAAGCTCTGTTGAACGCACATTATACTCCAAACATAATAACAATAGATTAAAAACATGAAACTCCTCAACTTATGTCGAACTAAAATCTTGATAAAAAAATTCTGATCACTCACTAAAAAGCAAATCTAGCCTAAGAAAATCAAATTTATATAGGTCAAGTAGGATAGAATTCATCGGATTCCACCAAATTCGACGCTTAAAATTTAATTAGCTGTCATGTTGTGACCGTATAGTAATTATGTGTGGAGAAGCAATCGGTTGAAATTATCGTTTTTTTTTCTGCACAATGGACTAAGTGGAGCAATTAAGCGCTGTGATTTCTTTATGTGTTATTTACGTATTGAATTACACATATATTCCGAATTGATTTACTGGCGAGGAATATTCTCTTGATTTTTCCCACAACTCACGAAGAGTTACAATTGCAGTTTTTTTTTCGGCCAAAATACACAATGACTTACACTTCCACACATGTACAATATAATGCACAACATCAACGTTTAAATCAAACTGCTAACACGCAACAAATATAAGGTTGAATATTCGCAGTGTGTAGATTTTTTTGGAACAAAAAATTGGATTTATTTATTGGTCTTATATTATAATTGTTGATTTAATGTGTAAGTTTGCACGTGTATCGGCATTTTCTTGCCATGGCAAGTTATAGTATATTAAAATATGAGTGGATTATGAGGGCTTTCAAACACGAACGATTTTTCGAACACGACCCGTAGGGGAGTCATGGAAATAGAATAAGTGTTTGACAGACCAATTATCCACGAATATTCAAAGGAAATATTAACTAAATTGGAATTATTTTTGAATGAATGTGAATCATTATTAAATCATGGATAGTGGGATTCATTGTTGTAGAGCGATCGTGATTTGTTACAACTTACATGGTTTACAAAAAATTAAAAAGACGCGCGTGTCGGATAATTTATAATGCGCACGGCATGGAATGTTTGATTTTAGCAAAATAGTGCACCAATGAAAAAAAAAGAATTAATGAAAAACTAAATATAATACTGTGGTAAAATATATAAAAGGTCGGGGTAGTTATTATAGGAGCAATTTAACGTAGACATATGAATAATTGTGCATTTTATAAGTTTCAATTACAATTTCTATATGAATTTTCTTTTAAATTTTGTCAATTGTACTTTAATGTACGATAAGTATAATTCTTTTCAATTCGCAACTTGTGGGTAGCTCTGGGCATCATAATTAATTTTTCATTTCAAAAATCATAATCGCACCCTTGAAGTTTATAGTAACAAATATTTATTATTAACACAAATGCTGATTTTTTACACCTACTGGTGTAATTCATTCTGTTTTCATTGATTTCTTCTTATGACATTTGCAATTTGACAACAACCCTAAGTACATGTATGTTTTATATTACAACATTTATTAGGTTATCGCCTAGCTGGTCTCTGAAGTAAAACATATGATTACAATGTTGTTGTTTCGTGCCTATTGAATTGGGCGGTCGCTTACTAAACAATGTTTAGTAATACACTGAAACCTCGATCTCCTGATCCCCGCACACTCGCAACTCCGGATTACCCGTGCTGGGTCAACATGCATTTTTATCTAGAATGTATTGTGATATTACACTGTAAAAATTAAAATGTTTCATTCGAAAATGGTGTTTTTCATGTAAAGTCCGTTAAAACCGAAAAATCGTTCACCCGGAACGGCTGTGGTCCCACCTAGCCAGAGAAATCGAGGTTTCAGTGTACTTGAACATTATTTAAAGTTACGTTACGTTTATTAATAAGGATCTAAGTTAGTTAATTGAGCTTATTGTTAGTTGATATATAACTTGAAATGCGGCAGAAAAGTAAATACCGTGCAGTAGAAGAAGATTAAGAAGCCATTACAGCATAAAGACTTACTTATGGAGCCAGGGGATTAAATACAAAAAGAAAGAATGGATCATTTAAACATATAGAAAATGAAAAAGCGATAAAGGTAGACCAGGGGTTTGCGTTTTCTTCAAAGACAAATAGGACACTTTGGGTGAACTGGCGAGTCGTTCTTTAATAACTACAAGATCTCAAAAATTAAATATGCCATTATGCCCCGGTCTTCAATAATATTTATCTATTATAAACACGCCAAGAGCGGGCTGCAAAAGTATGACTCGCTTCTGAGGCTCCTCAGTAAGACCTAAAACCGCCCAACGAACAATAGAAATATGAACGAAAAATGTAAAAAGGTTGCCTTTCCCGGTAAAGCAGGCTGGTTACTCTAGTTATAAGTAGCAAATGGGGAAATGAGGTCTTCCGCCTTTCAACTTAAAACACGTTTAAAAAATCTAAATCTTATTATGTATCCTCTTTTTTCTCATTCCCATTACTTCATTTTTTTATATTTAAAGCCAATGTCGCGTGTTGTTTATTGAGTAATATCCCTTGACTATAGTTTTCAAAGGACGATGAATGCATAAAAACATGTCTTGCTAGAAGAGTTTGCTGGACAAACAGGGTATAAAAGATAAAACTTCGCATACAAAAATATGGTTTCCTAGAATACTATACATTACCGTCAACAGTCAAACTGTGAATAGTCAAATACAACAAACATCGACGGTACAAATACAATGTTGCTAACTATAGATGCTGTATAGGTTGGGCGATTTTGATATAAACGTTCACGTTCTTACATATATGTTTATGTAAAGTTGTAGTTATTGAATATTTGAATTAAAAAAAAACGAAATGATAAGGTTTTTAAGTGCAGTCCTTACACACACTGAAAAATTTTAAATTAAAAAGTAGAATAACATTCCCGTCTCCCCTGTTAACCTAATTTTTTTTCACTGTTTAAACTTTATGCTCGAGAAACGTATAAAAGAGTAAGCAACAGATCTATCTAACTATAGACAGATAAATAGATAGAAGAAATAGATACTTTCAAGGTCGTTATATTGAATTTGATGAATTGAGCATTAGAATTGATTTGTTTTATGTAATTTTTATTATTAGTTTTAATACCGATTTACCAAAGAGTAATTGAAGTTATCAATAAAGGAACTGGTTCTAGTTCATGCTCCGAATTTGGGCAATCTACTTTATAGCCAGGTGTGTGGGTGAATTCGGATGGCAAATCCTCTAAGCCCTTCCTTAGTGCTGATAAGGAGTGTGTACTTCAGCCTAAGTTCACAGCTCAACGCATTCTTATCCAAATAGCAGATTTGTATAGTGTACTTTTTCAAAACTTTTGCAGGTAATATTTTATTTGCTGTAATTATTCATTCTTTATATGTTTAACCTGGATTCAATATGTTGCCTAGTGGGGAAATAAAGTTTAAAATTCGCACCCCAGTTCAAATTCGGACCCCAGTTCAAATTCAAACCCCAGTTCAAATTCGGACCCCAGTTCACATTCGGAACCCCAGTTCAAATTCGGACCCCAGTTCAAATTCGGACCCAAGTTCAAATTCGGACCCCAGTTCAAATTCGGACCCCAGTAATATATGTAAGATTTATTTATTTATATATAACTTACATATATAACTTTCGTTATACATCTTAAACTAGCCATATTCCTTGTTCATGCATGGTTTTTTACCGTTGAACCCACAAAATTAAACCGAACAGCATGTTGGCTTCTCTGGGATGTTGATTGTGTATTCGACTTCATATCAATTCCCATTTCACCTAATATTCGTATTCAACGTTTTCCTCTATGGAATAATGCCCCTAAAATGTGAATCTTCGTTGGTTGTAAGACCAACTACACTGAAACCTCGATCTGCCGAACGCCGTACACTCGGAACTCCGGATAACCCGTGGCCGTAGGCGTGGTTCACTACAGCTACGTGAACACGAGCCCAGATTGTTTTTTTTCTCCCTTCTGGTTTAGCCTATGTTTTCGTACTTTTCAGACTCAATGGATCTAATATACCTTGCCTGAGTCTAATATAACAAATGAAGAAATGTTTATAAAATGTGTTTTTATGTGATTTTCCGCCATTTGCTGTGCTTTTCCGTGATTATATATAAGTTCTTATGCTACTGCACTATAAAAATTAAAATGTTCTGCA
>JAODVP010137657.1:0-20922 GCA_025400035.1 Tetradonia laticeps
TTGAATTTACGTAGAATAGGCATGTTTTATAAATATATTTATGTCAAGGATGTGTAATATAACCTTTTATACAAATGTGTCCGTGTTTTTACCCAGAAAATGTGTTTCTTTATAAATTTGTATAAATGTTCATCAAAGTGTGTTTTCCTAATAATGCGATTTGAAGTGTTAAAATATTATACTTATGATAAAACTGCTTGCGGCCCGCGGGTGTTTATATTTGTTGCAATGCGGCCCTAGGGCAATAAAAGGTTGAAGACCACTGACCTATACCCTACGCTGAAGTCATGTAACGCCAATGTTGAACTGTCGACCCGTCGAACTTTCAATTTGCCCCTTAATTAAAGATTTTTATTAGTAATCAATATTATTTATCGTTAAAATTGTTCGAACATGTATTCTCATACCTTGAAGCAGACTAGGGCCAATCGCCTATTCAGACCCCTCAGATCTAGAAATCACATTCATTAAGGTACCTATAGTCTAGAATCCCAACTAAGATCGATTTGCACCGATCTGTTTAATGGATGAAAATTTGAGCAATTTAGTACTACATTACAAATGTCTTCGTCTTAAGTACTTTAGAAATGCGTTTCACGAAATACTTTAATACAATTTGAAAGTATGAATATCATAGAACTTGAAAACATTGGTTTGTCCATTCTTTTCTTGGCATAAGTATGGGTTTCCTGGGTACAAAAATAGCTTCAAAAATGTAGTCATTGTGCCCTGGCAACCCATAGTTATTCCATGGACAACCCGACGTTTTTATGTTCTATAAGGTCCATACTTTCAAATAGTATTAAAGATATTCGTTAAATGCACTGCAATGTGCTCAAGCCGAAGACAATATTTAATAAAACATACTCTGGACAAGAATTTCTTAGGCAACGTATTTGCAATGTATTTCTACAGTACTAAATTTATTATAAACAAATTTTCATCCATTAAACAGATCGGTGCAAATCGATCCTACTTCCTATCTCCTATTACAAATTGTAATTTACAATGACATGCAGATTTATAACTCACGAATATATTTTATGATTATTATTTTTATACAGAATGTAAGTGCCATACAATGTTATCTAATAGCATATTTTATAATGACATGCATATTTATAACACACGAATATATTTTATGATTATTATTTTTATAAAGAATGTAAGTGTCATACAATGTTATCTAAATAGCATTTTTTTTATATTTGGACTCTCCGTAACAACATGGTATGATATAAATCAATCCGTTATCAATTAAAATTAAACTACAACATAATTATTATAAAAGTTGAAACAATTGAATGATATGAATTATTATTATCACTTAAATCTAATCTTTCAATGAAAATACATTCAAGTGCATAGTTGATGTCCAGGAAACTCCGCAGCATTCCTTGTTTTATTTGTCGTAATATAGAGTAATAAATTGCATAAATAAAATGATAACTTCGCAAGTATTGCATTTAACATTAGGTACACTTTTCTTGTCAGCAGTGATAGCTAAAACTACCTACGATAAATATCCTGGATTCGGACTCAATGTTGTAAGTCATCCAATAAATCGATCTGCTTTATAAGCGAATTATTTTTATCATTACATATCATTATGTTTCATGTGAATCTAGTATGAATTAGCTAAACTTCATGGCTATCCTATGGAACAGCACGAAGTGGAAACGGAAGATGGTTACCTCCTAGGTGTGCAACGTATCCCTCATGGTAAAGGAACACCAAACTCTGATGAAACTAAGAAACCAGTTGTTTTAGTACAGCATGGTTTGCTTTCCTGTTCTGCTGACTGGGTTATCCTTGGTGCTGAAAAGGCCCTCGCATACAGGCTGGCAGAATCGGGTTATGATGTTTGGTTGGGTAACGCTCGTGAAAATGCCGAATCGAGAAAACACAAGACCTTAGATCCAGACGTGGATAGGAAACAATTCTGGAGCTTCACTTGGAATGAAATCGGTCGCTACGATATTCCTGCTATGATTGACTATATTCTATTAGTCACTGGTCAGGAGCAACTGCAGTATATAGGACACTCCCAGGGTGGTACTAGTTTCATGGTAATGGCAGCAACTCAACCGGAATACAACAAAAAAGTGAAACTTGCTACTCTTCTAGCACCAGCAATTGAAATGACGTATGCACCGCATCCTATTATAAAGCTCTTGGCTCCCATTGAGCATATTTTAACGCCGATTGCTAGTTTGTTAGAGATTGGAGAGATTTCCAAAAGAAGTAAATCGCGTGCTGATTTAGCCGACAAGTACTGTATAGAAGAGGAGCCAGCATGGATGGAAATTTGCAAAATTTTAATTTTTCTTATTGGTGGTTATAATAGGGATCAACTGGATGGGAGGATGATTCCTGCCATTGCGACCAATACTCCAGCTGGTGCTAATATTAAGCAGTTCGGTCATTATGGGCAAGTTTGGAAAGCGAAGGAGTTCCGAAACTATGATTATTACAATGAGACCTTGAATATGCAGGCTTATGGTTCAGTTGTACCTCCGGCATATAACTTTAGTCAAGTTGTGGTTCCAATTAGCTACTTTTATTCGGTAAATGATTGGCTGGTTTCTCCTGTGGTATGTATCGCTGATTTTCTATTAAATATATTATTAAAGAATTCAATGCTTATTTCAATACTCATTTTTTGTAGGACTCCAAGAATGTCATCGCTAAACTTCCAAATGTTGTATATGATAAAATGATTACTCACGAAACCTTCACCCATGTGGACTATCTGTGGGGCAACGATGTGGTTGAATTGCTATACAATGATGTTTTAGAAGTTATGCAAAGTTATAGATAAAATCTTTTTTTTATTTATTCCACATATGTTTGTACTGTACTAGCAGGTCCCGCCTCGCTTCGCTGTTGTACCCTCCCTCCTAATATATCCCTGCTCCTGCTTCTCCATCAATTTATTTCGTCTTGTCCTGCCTGTACCGCGGGAGACTATCTGCAGTAAAATATGTATAAATAGGAATACATATTACACAAATTGCATCACTAATATTAACTGAATGCAACAACAGTGATAGTCATACACAAATTCAAATTAATGTGTGTAAACTCTGACTTAATATTAAGAAAAGCATATAAAAACCAAAGAGTTAGGTTAGATTAGGTTATGTAGTAGAGAATGTAGAGAAGATTACCCAAGCTAACTCATCAAGAAACTCAGGGGCGATAAATGTTTTTAATAAAAGTGTTGACAATGCCAAATTGAACAAAGCTACAAGAAATTCTAATATTGATTGTGCAGAGCATGATGAAAATGAGGATGAGTAAGAGGATGAAGATCTGGCATACAAGGTAGAAATTGAGATTGAAAAAGGGGCATGTGAGTTTGGTGATCCTTATCAACTCTGCATTATTATTAACTGCAAGTGAGAATTTTGTTTTGTTTTTACAAGGTGGGAAATGTACTAAAACCCATCGTCAGGATACCCACCTGAAGGAGTCTGGCCCTATGTCGGCACGGTTAAAATATTTTTGCCGACGCCGTGAACGTAATTAAGAGGAACGTGATGATAAAGACGTTGGGCGGTATCAGTTACTTGAGAATGTGATGACCAATGCTAGAGGTAAAGAAATGACAATCAGTTGAGCAATGGTTTCAGGGGTGGCTGCGTTTTCCCAACCCAGTTAAACCAGTTTTAGCCAGTTTTATATAAAAAGAAAACTATAATGCGAAAAACCCACACAAAAGTTGTCATATTATTATAGGTACAAACGTCACGCGTAGGAAACCAGAAATAAAATGAATTCGTCATTGCCGAGAATCTGCGCGGCCGAAGCCAATTGTAACGAATTCCCCACGCCACAATTCGTCATTTTCGTTTTCAAAGTAGCCCAATCCCAGTGGGAAGCAGGTGTAGCATCCCACATATCATACTTTAAGATACCTTTCCAACATTCGGAAGTGGAAAACACCATCTATCTCAGCAATCTCACAACGCCAAAGCGCCGTAAAAAGTCACGAAGATTTGAGCGTTCAATTTTTTCGTCGCTTCACTCTCAAACATTTTCATTAAAATAAAAGTATCTGAGAGGCCTTGCTCGACAATACCGATAGGTCTGTGCCTCAGATTAGAACTTCTGGCACCGGGTAATAATTCACATCAATGACTTTATTCAGGTTTTTAAACATGACATTCGTCAGTTTTTGCAGTTCCTGAAAGTTGTATTTGACAACGAACATGTTCACAACGATTGAGGCAAGACTTCACACCGCAACTTCAGTGCAGTGTCATCGACAATCTCCATGCACAAATTCGAACATTTGATAGTCCCCAAGTTCTGCTGCTTGGATTTTCTATAGTGAGCATGTGTATAGCATCCACCTGACCGTTGAACAATACCTCAGGAATATTAAACTAGTTTTCATCTTTAGCTTATATTTAATTAATAGCAATAATTTAACAAGTACATATTTGCAAGATGCGATCATACAGATTTCCAATTCAAAATTACTTAAAACCATAACATAGAAAAACTTTAAAATTTAAATGATAAAATTACAATTACAATTGTGCACCACAAACCATACTAATCGACAAGGCACATACGGTAAAGTTAAACAGAAATAAATCTAAGCTCCACACATATCACACGCTTCTGGATTATTCAAAGAACAAGTCAACGCAGCCATATCCAACTCCGCGACTTCGTTAACTTCATTTTCATCATCAACAACAACCTCATCATTTTCGATAGCTTCTCCATTCAAAACCCCCTTCTTGGGAGTGCCATTTGTCATAGCCTTCTGCGGAGAATTTTCTGCCTTAACGATCAACTTCGACTTATCCACAGTAAACTGAATAGGTCTGGCTGCAGCTTTCGTACGCAAATAATACATCCCAGTCTTCAATCCCTTCTTCCAGCCGTAGAAGTGCATAGACGTTAGTTTGCCATAATTCGGTCTCTCAATATGAATATTCAAACTTTGCGACTGGTCAATGAAAGCACCACGATCAGCAGCCATATCAATGATGGGTTTCTGTGATATTTCCCACACAGTTTTATAGATTTCTTTCAAGTCATCCGGAATCGTGGGAATGTTTTGAATCGAACCTAAATTAGCAATAATCTGGTTCTTCATGATGTCATCCCACAGCCCCAGATCAGTGAGATCTTTCAATAAATGGTGGTTAACCACTTGGAACTCTCCGGATAAAACCCTACGCGTATAAATGTTAGATGTATACGGTTCGGTTGATTCGTTATTGCCGAGAATCTGCGCAGTAGATGCAGTAGGCATAGGAGCCAATAATAACGAATTCCTCACGCCACATTTCGCGATTTTTGCTTTCAAAGCAGCCCAATCCCAGAGAGAAGTAGGAGTAACATCCCACATATCATACTGTAAGATACCTTTACTTACAGGACAACCCTCATAGGTAGAATACACACCATCTACTTCAGCAATCTCACAACTAGCTTCCAAAGCACCGTAATAAATAGTCTCGAAAATTTGTGCGTTTAATTTCCTGGCTGCTTCACTCTCAAACGGCATTTTCATTAGAATAAAAGCATCTGCAAGGCCCTGCACTCCAATTCCAATAGGTCTGTGCCTCAGATTAGAATTCTTAGCCTCTGGCACCGGGTAATAATTCACATCAATGACTTTATTCAGGTTTTTAGTCACTACTTTCGTCACCTTTTTCAGTTCCTCGAAGTTGTACTTATCCTTATTGACAACGAACATGTTCACAGCAATGGACGCAAGGTTACACACTGCAATTTCATCTGGCGCAGTGTATTCGATAATTTCTGTACACAAATTCGAAGATTTGATAGTTCCCAAGTTCTGTTGATTAGACTTTCTATTACAAGCATCTTTATATAGCATGTAAGGAGTGCCAGTTTCAATCTGGGAGACGCAAATCTGTGACCAGAGATGGCGCGCATCCACTTGTCTATTGAACAAACCGCGTTCTTCATAACTAATGTATAGCTTCTCGAACTCGTCACCCCAACACTCGGAGAGACCAGGACTACGATGGGGACACATCAAAGACCACTTCGCATCAGCCTCCACACGTTTCATAAACAAGTCTGGGATCCACAGAGCATAAAACAAATCTCTAGCGCGCATTTCTTCTTTACCTGTGTTTTTCTTCAAGTTCAAAAACTCGTAAATGTCGGCGTGCCAAGGCTCTAGGTACATCGCGAATGCTCCAGGGCGCTTGTTACCGCCCTGATCGACGTATCTTGCGCAATTGTTGAATACTCGCAGCATAGGGACAAGTCCATTGGAATGTCCTCCAGTTCCACCTATATATGTGCCACTTGCACGAATGTTATGAATGTTTACGCCGATTCCTCCGGCGGATTTCGAGATGTAGGCGCAGTTACTGATACATTTGAAGATTCCCTCAATGGAGTCCTCGGGCATCATGATGAGGAAGCAGGACGAGAGTTGGGGACGTGGTGTGGCCGCAGCGTATAAAGTCGGGGATGCATGAGTGAAGTATCTCTCACTCATGTAGTTGTAGGTTTCGATTGCTGCGGGAATGTCGTCTCCATGGATGCCCACAGCGACTCGCATTAGCATATGCTGTGGACGTTCGACAATTTTCCCGTCAATTCGTAGTAAGTACGAACGTTCGAGGGTTTTGAATCCGAAGTAGTTGTAGTTAAAGTCCCGATCGTAGATGATGCAAGAATTTAGTTTCTCTGCGTTGGCCATGATGATTTTATGGTGGTAATCGGAAATTTTCGGACATGGTTGTTTTGTTTCTTCGTTGACCATGTTGTACAAATCGTCGATAACATCTGCGAAAGTTTCAGAATATATCATATCATAGTGGATTTATACAAAGTAAAAAAACTATTTTGCCTGGGCTATATTAGAATATGTCATTCAATATAAGAATATAGCTAATTGAAATGATTTTTGTATTGTTTTTGTACATACCACTAAATTGTTTCTTTGTTTCCTTGTGTAGATTGGACACTTCAATTCTAGCAGCAAGAACAGCATAATCAGGATGATCCGTAGTCATCATGGCAGCAGTTTCAGCAGCTAAAGTGTCCAATTCTACTGTTGTTACGCCCGGGTACAAGCCATTGATGACTTTCAAGGTTATAGTTAACTACAAGTGTTCTTATTTCTTAGATTTTGGGTCGATAATTGGGATTACAAGTATTATATTGTACTTACAGGCTCCACAAAATCAGAATTCAAGCCATAGCACAGTTTCTGAATCCGTGAAGTTATTTTGTCCAAGAGTACTTCTTCCTTTCTTCCATCTAAGATTAGCAAAATGATTATAAATGCAATTGTTATCATATGAATACTATAACATTCAACCAAAATGCGTTATAATTACCTCTCTTGCAGACATACATCTTGCTCAAGCATTTATTCACCATTCTAGAGTAGTTTGAAGCGCTTAGTTACAAACAGACCAACTTAAAAAGGCAATCTAAACCCAAAGTGGTAGCTTGTTTAATACAACAAATTTTTTGATGGTTTCTTAAAAACTTGATTATAATACACGTTCTCGGCCTTGTTGATCGTCTCTAGCGTGTCTACAATGTAACGCTGTAACGATTGTAACCGTTTCTTCAATTTTAAGATTTTTACCTGCGTCTACCACCCAAAAAGCACAAGAACCGGCGCGATAACCTCACATATGTTAAATTGCGCGGTACATCAGAAAACGCATGAACGCAATTGGTCAAACTCGAGCCACCACAACGCATGCGCAAAACGGATATAAAGCCAGGTCAACAATTCAAAAATATTTATTGAAATGATGAATTCCATTCTTTTACGGAATCAACCGCTCAACTGGCGTTTGTAGATCATAAAGTGACAAATGGCATGCGGTGCCCAGAACGCAATTCCAGTAAATAACAGGAACACAACAGTAAAACGCATATGGTTCCTGAATTGAAAAGGGACCAGGTAGAATGGATCGCCTCCCACGGATTTGGACAAATAATCTTCCGGCCTCGGGAATGGTACTTCTTTTTTCTCACAGTATTTCCTGATAACTTGTTTTCGGATCGCTTGGTATAAAAATATGTTGCGCGTTCTTTGCAGGTAGGCACTCATTTTGATTGGTATGAGATTTTTACAGTGAGAGTAAACAGACAGTGGTATAGATTTATACTGGTTGTGTTAATTTTATTGATTGATATTGTAGATTTTAATTACAGGATTTTTGTTTTTTGCTTAGTTACAAAAATCATAGATCGCTTAGATTAATATCTGTGTAAAAACTTCTGATATACTGAAGCCAACATAAAGTCTACCAAAGGCTTGAAAATTACGGTTTCAAATATGCAACAAAAAGGAACAAAATCATACTTTATCTCGTTACTGATAATGAAACATCTCAATAGATAATAATTTGAGAGACGACAGTGAAAAAGAAATAGTTTCAAATGTTACAAAATTAAGTAAAGTAAATGAACGAACATATGTTCCTGGTTCTAGCGCCCTCTTGCGAGGGCAGACAGTTTTCTGCATTCAGTTTAATGGTGTTGTAATAATTATTGTTGGCCTAGGCTATGCTGAAAGAAGGGAAAGGTAGAAAGCGAAGAAAGAATTGTAGAAGGACAAATGTCAAAAAGAGACATAACCTTTTTCACATGTTAATTTGTAAAATTTATGAGAGGAAATGAATGAAAGAATCAACAAGTAAGACAAAATAAAAACAAAGTAAAATGAGGTGAATACATGGGAATAAACCCATACTTAACAAACTCAACAAACAAAACAATTGCTTCAATTAGTGTAAAAGCAAGTTCGGAGATCACAAAACACAATGGTGGTGTGTCCCGCAGATCACGGCTTACAAGCTGATGTGATTTTTGTAATCGAAGCTACTGCAATAAACGGTGCTTATATCAACGATCTGAAGACGAATTACATCCTCCCATCGCTCGAGTAAGTTTCCGAAAATCTTACGTTTTCTATATCATAGTCCTTAACACGCAAATAATAATGGTAATAATAAACAATGATGAAACTGAACGGATATTTGAAGATGGTTTGAGGTATCCAGCTTAAACTGGATGTAACCTTGCTGTTTCATGAACAAATTTACACAACTGAACCTTAAAACTAAATTTGATATGTTTACATGTGTTTGGTTTATAAATTCATTTGTAATTTTTTACTGTCTTTAGGTACTTTAGTCAAGGAAACATAGATGATATCAATTACATCTCTGAAAATGCCAATTGTTTGTATGGGATTGTGGTGTATCATGCAGCAGATTGCTTGCCTAGTCCAAGCAGTGATACAATTGGGCCATTTTCAAGTCCCAGTAAACTGTTGACTGCTCTAGATAAATTAGAGTAAGTAGCTATGTATTTATTTCTATTCATTTTGATTTACCTAATCTATGGAATATTTATATTTAATTTTATATCGTGGGTATTATTAGGTTGATTGGAGGTAAGGGAGAGTCCCATGCTAACATTGGTGAAGGTTTAGCTACAGCTCTTAGTTGTTTTGAGGAATTGGGCCAAAAACGCGATGCAGCAAGCAATGCAACAGTGCAGAAACACTGTATTCTTGTGTGTCACTCTCCTCCCTATCTTATTCCAGTACTGGAATCTCATAATTATTCAGGGAAGAATACAGAACAACTTGCTGGGGTTCTACAAGAAGTAAGTAGAAATTTTATAAATCTAAGAAAATTATGTATGGTTTAGCCGATTGGTTTCATCATTTTATTTATTATGTCATGGAAAGGCGGCGATGTAGCACCTGCGATTAAATCGTAGTGATACAGCACGCGGTTTTAACATTGTGGGCTATGAACAGCTGAAATCTCTCATGATGTAATTTTGACTATGGTGATAAGTAGACGTCTTCAAACTTTTATTACTGGATGGCCAATTTCAAACAAAATGAAGCATTCGGGGGCTGCAAATAGTTTTTGTAGATGCAACCAGCAAAAAATTCAATAGTATATTACAGTATAAGTTGATAATAGGGACTTATGAGTGGATTATGAGGGCTTTCAAACACGCACGATTTTTCGACCACCACCCGAAAGGGATACGTATTTACTCATTATTTTATTGAGTATCAAAAAATGCGTAACCTAAATAGCAGATAAATTATACATATACTAATATAGGCTTAGATAATTAAGTAATAGATAGGGCATTAGATACTTAGAGCGTGTAACCCAAGTGATGCACGCTTTCTTTACTAATGTGGGTGCGCTGATGTCATTATGACGTAGGCATACGTAGAATTTACGTAACAGTACATATTAAATACAGATGGCATAGTATCTAACCGCGTCATGACTACGTCCTGTACACCGAAATACGCACTATGCACTTGTATCAGGATTCTTCACATTAAACATATCTAGTGTTCATGATCTAAGAATATAGGTAAGCGAGGAATTTTCAAATATATGTATAAGCGAGAGACAAAAATGTAACGAAGATATTCCGTATACCAAAGATACAATTAAATTTTGCTTGTCATGTAAGGACAAACTGCAATATCCTGTAAAAGTAGTGTACAGATATTTTGTTATTTCGTCCACGTTGCTTCCAGTTGAATGACTTTCTTGTATATTAAATTTATTATAGATAGTATCGATATTGCTTTGTTAATACCAAGGACCCGGACCGTAATCGGAATTGAAAACTGAAATTTTTAGAAGAGCGAAATTGAAAGCGGAATCGCTATTTTTATTTTCAGGGAACCGAAATCGGAACTGAAATTATTATTCTAATAAGAGGCAGAATAGAAACTGAAATCGTTATTTACTGTCCAATCGTACCGGAATTGAAAACGAAACGGATACTTTGTTTCTGTACGAGTCAAAGTCATATAAAACTACCTCATTTAAGTTTACTGAGCACAACGTGGAGGGCAAACAAATTGGAACATCAGAAACGTCAACCAGCTACACAACAGTAGCTGGTTGCAGGTGCAGCAGCACTTAACGAAAAGCTACGCATGTGTGTTACCTAGTGGGATCAATTTTCTCTACCGCATAATAGAACAGAAATTATCACCAGTCTTGGTAGATTAGATGACTTTGATACAGGTCCCTGGAATGCAATGTTTATTTTATATTCAATAAACTTATTTGCATTTTTATATTGCGTCTATGCAAACCCAATAGTTCAAGGTTGTTCAAGATCGAAATTGGAATCGTTATGTAAGAACCGAAATGTAATCTAAAATCGTTATTTTTACTTTTAAAGTACCGGCCTCTGAATTGAAATCGTTATTTTTATTTTCAGAGAACCGGAATCGGAACCTAAAACGTTAGCCTAATTAGAGACAAAATCGAAACCGAAACTGAAATTGTTATTTACCGATCCAGCCGTACCGGAACTGGAATCGAAACTAATATTTCGTTTCTGTACAGGTCCCTGGTTAATACTATTAATAAATCGATAGTAAAATATAGTTTCCCATCACTAGTGTGAACGCTCTATTATGCCATACATCTAATTAATAAATTAATAATCCTGCCTGTGAATACATACAATTGTTTTGCTTTATTTTATCTGTTTTAGAATGCAATCAATCTCTCAATCATTTCTCCTCGAAAAATACCATCCCTCTACAAACTCTTTGAAAAAGCCGGAGGGGATTTGTCAATCTCCCAAACTAAAAACTACGCCAAAGATCCACGCCATTTGGTATTACTCAAAGGTTTCTCCCTTAAAGAACGCCCGTTAACTCCCCCAAGCGGTCCAGTAACTTCCTCACAAAACCAACTTCCAACCAATAATCCAATCCAAATGGGTTCACTTCCAAGCCCAATCGCGAATAACGATTCACCTATTCCCGGAGGCCAATCAGGCGTTAATCCTAACATGATGGGACCAAATCCTAACACAGGTCCTAATCAAGTGGGGCCTAACAACTTTAGGCCAAATAACCCTCAGGGCATTTCTGCATTGCAACAGAATCAACAGAATATAATGATGAACCAAGTAAGAGGAGGGATGATGGGTAATCAACCGTTCCAGAACCAACCAATGCAAGCACCGCCTGGCTATAATCAGGCGATGGCCATGGGTGGAATGGGGGGACAGCGTCCGCAGCGCTGGATGATGCCCCCTCAACAACCACAACGTCCACCATTTATGCAGAATCAGTCGCAAGGTGGTCCTAATCAAGGCAGTGCGTTGATTGCTCAACTAACGCAACCTCCGAATTCCATGCCTAATTCAGTTAATCAATTTAATGCACGTAAGTTGTACTTCTTGACCTACAAATATACAATGGTCCGAACCCTAAGGTGCTGAAATTCTGAAATTATTGCTGATTTTAGTGGGTAATAATGTATCAATGCCCCAACAACAACTTTCCAACCCTCAACAGCAACAGCAGCAAATCCGAATGGGGCTCCTCACCCCTCAACAGCAGCAACAACAGCAATTAAATCAACAACAGCTTAATCAACAACAACAACAATTGAACCAGCAACAACAGCAACAGTTAGCACAACAGCAGATGAATCAACAGCAACAGCAAAATATGCAGCAACAACAGAGTTTGCAGCAACAACAAGTACAACAAGTACAGCAGCAACAGCAGCAGCAGCAACAACAGCAGCAACAGCAGAATATCCAGACGTCTATGGCTAATGTGAATCAACAAGGGGTTAATGTTAATCAAGGTGTTCCATCTAACGTTATGCCTAATGTTAGTAATGTAGGAGCTGGAACTATGCAACAAACTATGCCTATTCAACAACAGACGCTTGGAAATCAACAAATTGCTACTCAAAGTCAGCCTGGGTCTGGAGGACGCCAGACAATATGGCAGGGAGTTTTAGAATGGATAGAAAAACCTAAAGTGCTTCCTGATTCACCGAAGATCACCAAACAGGTGCAATGCTCAGTGTCTGCGGGTGTGAAAGACGGAGAACTGGAGTTAAAGGCTGATGGGTGGCCACACAAGTTAATTATGCAATTGATGCCTAAACAACTGATCGGGAATATCGGTGGGGCTTATTTGAAGAACTCCAAGTCGGTGTTTTTCCATCCATTGCCTTGTGAGGCGCTAGAATCGTTGACAAAAGTGATGAGTACTGGATTTGTAAGTTTACCTTTTGTAATAATCTTATGAATTTTTCATAAATTTATACATTTATGTTTAGGCTGGTTGCGTGCATTTCACAGGAGCAAACAACCAGTCGGCATGCGACATCAAGGTCCTGATCCTCCTGTACACCGCAGAAAAACGCGCGTATCTTGGGTTTATCCCCAACGACCAAGTGGCATTCGTAGACAGACTCCGAAAAGTGATCCAACAACAAAAATCCACTCAAATTATGCGTAGAGTTGATCCTACACAAGGCATGAATCCAGGCCCAGCAGGTCCTGGTGGAATTGGTATACCTCCTCAAATGCCCAACACGTCTACACCGCAAAGCGCGAGTCAACCTATGATGATGGTGCAGAAGAACACTATGACCATGGGTGGCGGCCAACTGACACAAAATGTAGTCACTTCTAGCAGTCAGCCACAGCAGAGAATACCTGGACCTGGAGGCATGATGAACGCGAACATGCCAGGTGGGATGCGATTACGGATGCCATTGGCTAATCAACCGCAGCAGCAAGCTCCGCCCAATCAGACCATGGCGGGTGCCAGTCAGCAGGGAGGGATGATCGGAGGGCCCAATCGACCACAGGGGGCACCATTTGCTAATCATCTGGAAGCGGAGCGTCAAGCGAATTTAGATAAGATCAATCAGTTAAAACAGACGTTAGAAGTTGCTCAGCAGCAAGAACAGCAGTACAAAAATCAGTTAGAGAGGATTTCGCATATGAAGACGCAGCAGTTACAGGACGCATTACAGATGGCGCAACAGCAAGAAATGCATTATAAGATGCTTGAGGTATATTGTATCTATAATTTTTTTTACGTGAATACGTCTATATTCTTGGTTTACATGGGGGTAAATCTAAAAAAATGAGAGTAACAAAATTAGGGGTACGGTTTTGTATTATAGCTCAGACAGTATCCCTCACATCCAAATGGAAATTATACCATTACATAGGTGAAGGTACAAAGAATTTATTACACGCAATTAGAATGTTGACATATAGCGCGTAGGTGCAGGGGAAGCGCCGCCATTTTGATGACATTTTACTATAACTTTTGACCCAGACAAGGTACGACTTACGGGTGTAGGTTTAAAGGATAGGTCTCATAAGAATCTATCTATCGCTTATAAAATATTAGTTTAAGATAGTGACAGTAATTTTTATAAGGTTATAATGAAGGAAATTAGAAGGCACTCAGTATAACTCCATATTTAGCCAAGGCGAAGTGAATTTGGGAAGTAATTGCTTAATCTACATTAGATTTCCTAAAAAAGTACCTTGTGGTTTTGTGAAAATATTAATATTTTTAGATTTTTGTGAAGATTCGAAACGAAATTCTTATTTTGTTGTCGGAAAATAGAGAGTAATTCAGTCATATTACCTTATTGAAATTCCTCTATGTACTTCTGTGGGATTAAGGTTTCAAAGCTAAAAGTTAAGTTTTGATGAAAACTATAGAATATTGTTCCAGTTATGCTGCGGGCAGCCACTTTAAGACCTAGTGATAACTAACTCGGGTTTAGCAATGTAAGTTTGAATCAATATATTCAAACTTAAATTATATAACTGGATAGTTAAAAGATCTAAGAATTCATTACGATAAATGAGGACCGGGATATATCTCGCGAAGTGGAGGGGATAGTCTCGCCGTTCTGCTATATATCGAGGTTTGCAATGTCCAAAAATTGACATGAATACCACCACCAAATCGAAATATAGGGAGGCAATAAATGTAACAAAATCAAGGAGTACAGTTTGCCATTATCTAACAGAGCCCCATTAGAGCAGCATCGCGGAATATAGCATCCACTACTCTGATAGCAGTAGATACCTGCAGATGCAAAGAATCTATTGCACACAATTAAAATAATGAATCCCGCCCGATACGGCACGGAAAGAGGTGCGACATATGGAAATGTACAGCAATGGAAGTTCTTTTCGTTTTGGCTTCAACACCGTACGATTTTTGTTTAAGTTTTAATGGACAGATTTCATTAAAATATAATACATCTGTACAAAATATTGGTTAAAAAATAGTGATAGTGATATATTATAAGCTGCTACATTCAAAACAATTATTTAATGTTTTCATATAATTTGTTGATAAGCTATAATCCGTTATACTGATGTATTCGCGTCAAATTCACGGTTGTATCATAGATAAGCCAAACCACAGGTTTTATATATTTTGGCTTGGACGTGTTTACGTCTATACGGTTTGATATTGTAGCTCAGAAAGTATCCTTCAGGTCCGAACGGAAATTATACCATCACATAGATGAAGGTTTAGCTTATTTTATTATTTTAGTTTATTATTTTACCAACATCCTTAAATATTTACGTCTCTACAACCGAAAACTAATTTTTATGAGCTTTTTTAGTACTTTAGTACTTTTTAGTACTACTATTTCGAAAGTTTGTGAATAATAGAAAACCTAAAAGATGGCTGTGACGATAGCTGTGATAGCTATTATAACGTAACCTAATCTATTTATACCCACTTTGTTTGATATCGTTCTCCCGCGCGATGGCATAGACAGGAAACAAATTGAGGGAGGGGGGAGGGGAGGATATAGCAGGTAGAGTCCAACGGAATCAGTATTGTTTAGTTTAGAAACGAATATTCGGCTTTCTCCCAGTTTCGGCCGAAACCGAAACTTTTGGAATGTCTCATAAAAGCTATACAATTTTAAGAAAATTGTTACATTTAACTGAATAAAAAAAATACATTTAACTGTGTATGAAAATTGTAATTAGAATTGAATTAAATCGATCAGCTGATATTCTTTTAAGAAAATTTTAATATTTTTAAATATTCCGAAACAACATACTAATAAGTATTCAATTCAGTTCTTAGCGATCACCTTATAATACAATATAATATTAAAAATTATGAAATACATATAGTTAAATACGATTGCAAATTACAATTTTTATAATTTCAGCGCCGAAACTTTCTTTTGATTTCGGCAGAAATCGAAATCATGCAGAAACCCTGATTTTTGGCCGAAACCGAAAACGAAATTTCGGTTGGACTCTAATAGCAGGATAGCATGGCGGGGCCAGCTAGTTCACTATCAAATATTCGATTGAAAAAGGCTATTGTAATGTGACAGAATGAAAAAAATTAACAAATATTTTACGGCACACAGTGTAACTCTGGATTTACCCAAGACAAAACTATTTTTCAAAATATTCATTTTATTTACCTTTGGTGATCATTTGAAGCGAAATTATTACTGTGTCTTTGGAACATTAAGAGCAAATAATTTATATCAACTATAATTTATTGAAATTCCCCTAAGCACTTCTGTAGCAAAAAGAATTTCATAGCTAACACTAAGTTTTGTATAGAACTATAGCAAATTGTTCCAGTTATACTGTGTGCCGCCTCTCCATCCACTACACCTGAAATTAAATTATACAAGAGATTGCTAAATGATATATAGTTAAACTGGAATCCCAATTATCCGGATCACTTTCAGTGATTGATTTAAGGGGCGAAAATAAGGAAGTTCTGGAGAGCATTACTACTATGTATTTTATATGGTGTCCAATCATCCGGATTTTTGAATTATCCGGACGGACCCAATTAGTCCGAATAATCAAATTTCTACTGTAGATCAATTCATTATGCCAAAGAACCGGGTTACATCTCGCGACGTAGACGTAGGATAACACTGCCATGTTTTGTAGAAAACCATCGAATATTACTTGAGTTACACTTCGTGCGTTACTAAAAATGCAAATTTCACATTTATTACTATACTTCTTATGGTGGGCGTTGTAACGGACAAATAAACAACAGCACAACAGGATTTTGAGAAATTCATTGTTATGGATATACCAAACGCTTGAAGATAAAAAAATTAGTTGAAATGTAATTTTACATAAAGTGGGACAGTAAATATTATAAGTTATTAGCATAGAAAATATTATCAGATAAAAATATAATCCGTTATATAGACATATTCACGTCAAATTCCTAGCTGAGTCTATGATACAGCCAAAGTACCATTTTATCACTATTTAACTGTTGAATTTCTTCATTTTCAATAGCAACAGCAAATGAACAAAGTAATTCCCTCCGCAAATTGTATCCAACCACAAAGAATGATGTTGTCAGGACCTGGTGGCCCTCAAGTCTTGTCTAATAATCCTGGATTGCGTACACTCCTCCAACAACAACCGCAATATCGTCCGCAGATGATGGGAGGGCAAATTCATCCCAATATGGCAGGTAACATGCAGCAAGGTGGGCCTAGACCTACGATGGATCAACAAATGGGCCAAGCGCAAACCAACAACCAAGTGAATTTCGACGAAGTAACGAATTTTGACTATTTCACAAACAATTAATTAATTGAATTGATTTTAGTTTTATGAATCATACATTAATGATTAGTATAATCATAGAAGTATGTATAGATTTTAATAAGACTACATAATTAATCATTTCCAATTGTTTATGTCACTTTGCAAAATTTAACATGTATGAAAATATGTGTAGGTTAGTTTGGTGAATTTTGGGTCTATACTATGTTGCGTACAGTGACATGGGGTTGTTAAGGATTTTTGGCAGATTTATAACTTCACCTAAATTAAAGTGAACATCAAGTCGCTCGTGAAAACAAAGGGTAAAACAACTGCAGTCGCTATGGTGATTGGTTTTGTATCCGTATATCTCGCGAGAAAAAACTGTGCGGCGGAACAGTACACACGCTGACAAAAATATCACAACAAGATTTTACGCGTTTGATAAACGCGAACGACATACAGAATACATAATTTCAAGAAGTACATAGTTCAAGATCATTCACAGTGGTCTCCGGTGCATGTCAATCTTCAATTGGTGAGTAATATTTTTAGTCTTTAATTTATATTAGTGTGAAAGCGTGGATTATTTAATGTAAATTTAAAGAAAGTGCAGTCAACGACGCATTGCGGGTTGCGGTAATATATTATGCGCTGAAGGACTGATGGTACGAAATACGAATGTTTATTAAATATGTAAACAGAGAAAACAGCTCAAGGTCAACGTTTAATGCACTGAATTCTTGTACTAGCTAAACATAATCTGCTAACAATGAGAGTTAAATTGATTTATCATTCATTGCGGGAAATATGTTAAGTATGCGGATATTATTGAATCCATTCAGTCGCAAACATTCATTGTCAGGCGGTGTTTTAGTCTATCTCGCTTCTTCCTTCTGCAGTGAGGAAGTTAGTTCACTGTGTCGCATCGCTGCCCGCGGTGGAGGCGTGCGGCCCGTGCGACACAGTGATTTTTTGTCAGTCGCAGTCTGGTCCGATTACTGCATGCGGCGCGGTCGCTGCGGAGGTTGTGATAACGCGTGGAACGCATTGCACGGCAAGTCGAGCAAGACCCAGTTGCGTCAGAGTGGCTGTCCGTGTTGTGGTTACCTCTCTTTTCCGTCTCAATATGAGCGCGGCCGGTGTGACGAGTGCGACTGCAGAAACGTAAACTATGTAAACACTGAGCACAACAGTCGACTGTGTAGTAAGCACAGCTGCCGAAGGGAGACAGAACAAGAGCACACGAAACGTGATTGGCTGTTGCAGCCACCGCCGCACCACGCAGTCGTGTAGTGTGTGCCTTGCGTGCCCTTGCGCTTCTGCTCAGATCGCTCAAACTCGAACGCGCATCGGGACGCGCCATTTGCTAAACAATTCCGCACGCTCGTCATGGCAGTGGTGAGTGTCGAACTCTTTACTCTTACCACCCACTCTTATCACTTTTCATTTATCACTAACTCGACATTTGTTTACCCAGCGCATACTAATAATCGTGATTATATGCTGTATTACCTATAAAGTGTCCAAACTGATTGGCTAACTCGCCGAGCACGCAGTGCAGTCAAACTAACCTAGCTTTCAAACTCCCACACATTCAGTGTTAAAAACTAAAAATATATATTAATAACATACGAAGTGGTCCGTAACTAGTGTTTTGATAGATTGTTTACAATTTAAAGATTTCTCACCTTAGTTATTTCGGTGTATTTGTACAGATAAGCCTTTCATAAATCAAATTTGGGGGCCTATCACTCAAATCACACAAATTCCAAGTTCGGCTGTGCTGCAGAACTCTACAGAACTGATACGAACAAGCAGCAGCGCCGCTTATCGCCGGGAATTCTTTGCAATCTTGTACCAGGCTGCAATGGATGAACTGAAACAAGAGTATTTGGATAAGGATTTTGAGTCCAAGGAGGATTACAGTCTTTCAGGCACGGTTTTTGGAGATGGTGCCAAGAGTGGTAGTTCTAGTCCACTGGAGAATGCTTTACTGTGTGATCCAGATAGTTGCCGTTTATGCAGGTAATTTATTGTTAATGAACTCGTTAAAATGATAGTAAGGGATTGTTACTTTATAATTTTACTCCTTATTGCGTTCAACTTAGGGGACCACTGGTAGTTCCAAGATTGCTGTCCTGCCTCCATGTATTTTGTGAGCAATGTTTGGATTTGAAGCTGATGGATGGAGGTGGTGATGCTGGGAGTCCAGCTACAGTCATTTGCTGTCCAATCTGTGAGCAGGAGACTAATGTAAGTTTATTTTATATTTCTTTAACAAGTAATCTAATCAGAATATTATATCATAAAATTTCAAGTTCATATACTGGAAATTGTAATTTAAACTTTTGATTGAGTTTAACGCTTGGAATTGGGAGGGGTGTGTGTTAGGTATTTGGTAGCTTCGTCCATGTTCAATTGTAAAAGGCATTCGACATCTGGGTCATTGCGGTTGGATCCAGTTGCGGAACTGGGTCATGACCTAATTCCGCACGTGTCCCGCGGGGTGGCGGCGCGGTGCGGTATTTTGTGTCGCGTTATGCCGGGGGCGGCAGCGGACGCGGCCAAGATAGGGGGCGTTGGTGCGACACCTGCGTATTTGAAGGCCAAGCGCAGTTATACACGCACACATGTTTGTTTGTTTTATTGAATTATTGGAATTTTTTTTGGTTGAGGTTGAGTTTTGTCATATTGCATGTGTTAATGTATTAATTTTTCTGTTGGAAGAAATCGATCCATTTCCAATAATTTTGGTTGTTTTCATGGTGTGTATGATTTATTCAAATTTTCATTTCCAATTGATTTTTTAAAAAGTATTTTTAAAGAAACATTAGTTACTTTATTATTTTGTAAATCAAAAATTCTGTTTGCGTTCCAACGGTTTTTTGCTAGTTTTCGTTCACGAAGAAAGTAAGTGTTACAGTATAGCAATTTTATGGAAAAATTAAATAAAAATTTGGCCAAAAAAGTTCTTCCACCGAAGTCGAAATATTTCTCTTGCTACTTATTGTTTGAAAATGCTTTATTAACACCCTTTAGAAATTAACACACCGATTTTGCTATAATTTTATATGCACTAAAGATGAACGAATTTTCGGGAATAGCGGACTTTACGTGGAAAAACTCACTGTGCGTACGGAACATGTGATTTCTTACAGTATAGAATCATATGTACATTCGACATAAAAACACATGTGGGCTCGGCATGGGCGATGCGGAGTTCCGAGTGTACGGGGATCGGGAGATCGAGCTTTTAGTGTACATCGAGAATGTTGATTTAATACTATGGTTAAATTTGCAACAGGCGGAGATAGTTTTTATAGGAGCTATAAATCAATTTTTTTTGCACAATCTAACATGAACTCATATTGGAAATTATGCATTTTATAAGTTTGCGTGTACATAGTAAAATTTCTTCACGAATGAACAGACACGATTTTCTTTCGAATTTTGTCAATTTGTGGCCTCGCTAGTGCATTGGTCAGCAGCGCCGTTCACCAAGCGCGCGCTAGCTTGGAGTATGTG
>JAODVP010137878.1:0-20905 GCA_025400035.1 Tetradonia laticeps
TTTTGCTATGTAAAAAGTTGATTAAGTTAATCAAATGTTTAAAATGTTGATTTTTAATGTATAAGGCCGTTTTTATTTATATATTTATCAAAGATGTGTTAAACATTGTTAAAGGTGTGTCATGTTACTTTAGGAAGCAGTTGCTTCCTTGTTTTGCCCAGAAAAGGTGTTTCTTTATAAATTTGCATAAATGTTCGTTTAACAAACTGTGTTTTCCTAATAATGCAATTTGAAGTGATAAAATATTAAACTTATGAAAAAACTACTTGGGGCCCGCGAGTGATCGATTTGCTCCAATGCGGCAGTCGGGCAATCAAAGGTTGAAGACCACTGCTCTAAGAGATATGGGAAACTCGTTACTAGCGGATGCAGTAGCATGCTGAACTTCTAACTCCTGCTTCCAAGCAGTACTTCTGTAACTTCGGTTACATGCTGAGGTTGTCTGATTAAGGACCAGCCGCGGACGAAAATCAGTTAAAACGTCCGATTTAAAAAGGCCGACAACTGGACGTTTGATTACTGTGCAGTACTGTACTGTAGTTCAGCTTGATTATCTTGTAAATTTTTTTAAAAAAATCATACTTATTGTTAGCTGAAATTGGGTTATATTACGTTATATATGCATTATGTTGGGTTGAAAAGACCTAGTTTTTGATGGATAAATCCTTCTGAGAATGATTTCTAGTGAAGCATCCGCATACGCAAAGTTCCAGACTCATAACTTTGCCAATAAGTCAATTAATTCCGTCGCATTGTTTTGCGCGAGTAACAATTAAAGAGCTTAGCTGCGCAACCTCGTCACATTCAATCCTCATCACGGACATTAAAGTCGTCACTTGGGCAATTTGCTGCAAACAATCAACGAATCAAATGCTTCCTGACTTATGCTACCTCGTTGTTGATCGATTAATTAACGCAGAATTAGGAATCCGCTATTTCAATTAGTGAATAATCGTGCCAGCCACGTGTATATCACCGTAGTGTACGCAATGAATAATGGTAAAAGCGAGTCATCCAATCGACAATGAGCAAATTAAACTTAATTTATGAAGCGATAAATAGAAGAGGAGAAATTTGATTTGTTTAGTGAAACTTCAGTAGTTATGCACTTACATACTTACTGCGTAGCTATTTTTATTGCGTATCAAACAATTATAGAGTGTATCTGTCTATACATTTTCTAAATCGAACGTATTCACAGAAAAAAATAAATGTGGAGTTTTTACTGAAGCATGTCAAAGCTCACTTTACAGTGCATAAACATTTCAATATAATAATACATATATTATTATAATATTATGTTCATAAATGTACTAATTGTGCAAATATCTATAAAATAATGCGATTCAGAAAAGATATGATTGTATAATAAAGTATTGCGTGCATTGCAAGCTATTTATCCAGTGTTAATATAACTTAAGTAA
The DNA here is from genome assembly GCA_025400035.1 of Tetradonia laticeps. Taxonomy (NCBI): domain Eukaryota; kingdom Metazoa; phylum Arthropoda; class Insecta; order Coleoptera; family Staphylinidae; genus Tetradonia; species Tetradonia laticeps. Next base: position 1,425 of record JAODVP010137878.1, read on the forward strand.
CGTAACTTTCAGTTACGTATGTCATTATTGATGCATGTAATGTTTTCCATTGTCTTCTTTTCCATTATGTGTTTATTGAAGGAACGCATACGTTTCTGACATAAAATTAAATTAAAAAATATTTAAGAAATGAGAAAATCAATTATTGAATTTTCACGCAAACTAAACAAACGGCTGCTACTACACGTGTTACACTCATAACCTCACTTTTACGTTTATACCCTGTCATTTGCCAAAACTGGAGTAATCTAACCTATAAACTCACGCCCGTATGCGTGTGAAAGTGTTGTTTTATGAATGCTTTACATCGCGGGAATAAAACTCTTGATTGGCGATTGTGCACTGTGAGCATTGTAATAAGTACAGCGCTGCCGGTCGTGCAATTCGATTGGACTTTTTAAATTGGTTCAAGGTGCCCCAGCCTCGTACTCGGCGACCCACAGCAGCGAAATCGAAGTGTTGAACGGGTTGGTCGTGTCGAACGCATTCCGCATTGCTGCATTCTTTTCATTTCATTTTCACCGCGCTCTATACTTACTGCATTTATGAAGAACCAATATGGATTCTTTGATAACCTGAATTATGGTTATGATTAATAAAAACGTGTACATTTTGTGCTATTTCTGGAATTTGTAATTTTCGATCGTCAATGAACGAAGAAATTACACCAAACTTGCATGCAAAGAAATCGTTTTCTTGAAGTTTTATTTTGCACCAGAAAAGTAATGAGTATTTAATAATATAGTGTGAAATATACAAGTGAGCATTTCTGTGTAACACGCTATGCGTACAAACTGAGAACTTATGGGCATAAAATACGAAGACGAGGTTTTGCTATAGGCAACCCAGTATACATACTTTATACGTGGGTTGCCTATATTGAGTTTACTAAATTGGAATTAAATGCAAAATTATCTTGGTTCTCCAGAAATATTTATACTTCATTATTTTAGTACATTATCACATGTTTACTATATATAAGTAAATTCATTTAAAAAATTATCATAATAAAACATTTGAAGTCATACACACATTTACTTTGAATTCTACAAATTAAAACTGTATTTCTGAGTAATAAGCACTACTATCCCGTCCTAACCTAAACTACCTTAACCAAAACCTAACCTATGTTCCATCTATAGCAGACGTTTACCGCGCCGTTCACACGCTTGTTCCGGTCCGTGTCCTCTTCACCGGTCTTCGCAACGCACACTACCAGATGGCCATTCATTACTAGCGCAGACTAGAATGCATTAGACAAAGAGATATGTTGGTATAACAAGCAGATGCATGAGAGACTAGAGACCTGAGGTAAAAGGTAAACAACGAGTCCGCAAACGCGACCGACAAACGCGAGGACCTCGTGGTAATCGTGCTTCAGTTGGTATATAATTGTATCGTGGCGAGGTTGCTTCCGCAAAATGTGACAAATTTATCATATTTTATTTAAAAATCAGATACACATAAACCGATCTTGGTTCTGGTTGTTGATTTTCTAGAATTTCGGTGAAAATTGCAGAAATTTGGAATGTAGTGACTCGTGATAGATGCTCCGATGTGACGGGTAACACAATTCAAGGACAAGGACACACAACAATTTTGAACTGTCACCGGAAGGAATTACGCTACAGACGAACGCACGTTACTGGTAAATATAGATATTTTAAATTTGGCTTTCTTTCCCACGCAACAAGCAGTAAACAACAAAAAATGAAGCTTATAAACGTGATAAGTGAAGGACATGAAGATTGTTCACTATTAAGTGAAATGAATGTCTTTATGGAGAAATTATCACTTATTTATCAATATCTGCAAGGTAGAAAATAGTTAGATTTTAATAACTTATAAATCACAGTCTTATTGCACGTTTGCTGACTTATCATACTTTCCAATTAGGATCCCATCGAAGTGATTTTTCTCTTGTACTCTTCACAACGTGCTTGTTTCTTCATTCTCATCTCTTGAATTTCACATTCGCTTGCGTACGGCACGCAAATATTCATATTCATACGAACATCTTTCACTTGTGCGAAATTGCATACTGCATACATGTGCATACTTTTATCAGATATTAAAATCACACTACACACCTTTCTGCATATAGAAATTTGTAGAAACTAACGGCTCTCGTCCAAGGCCTTGTCGAGGTCCTTGAGTATTTTCACTAGTTAAGGCGAATGGATATTACAGTTGTGAATTTAATGAAGTATTTCTCGTTCCTAGTGGAAATGAATTTAATTTCAAGTGGTAAGTAAAATGTCTCATGATTTATACCAACATAAGAAGAAAATGATTTAGTAATGAGATAAAACAATTAATTTTATTGTTTACTATCATATAAAGTGAATTTTGAATCTACTTAAGAAACATATTAAGTAATCCTTTAACACTAATCTATAAACTTTTTAATTGGCGGCATCATTTGGAATGCGTTTCCAGTAAAACCATAAAAGATATAGAAAAGCGTATCTATCTATCGGTCTATCATACGGGCGGCCAGTCTGGCAGCACTTGGACCACGTCAGAATAGGCGCATTGTACTAACTCCCTTGCGGGAGGAGTACTGCCCACCCCCGGCCAAGAATGTTTTCAATTCAATGACCGAAGACTGTACTTTCCCCCTGGCAACCCCAGTAATGGATTGTCTCTTATCAGCAAGGCAGCTGCGGTTTGATCCACATATTCCAAGCCGGCGTGCATTTGATGACCGGCGCTGCTGACCAATGCGCCACCGAGACTACTTAAATATATGTAGATTGATATGGTTTGTTAGCCATAAAAATTAATTTTTGGTAGCCGTAAAAGTTTAAAGCTATACGGTTACAACAACATACCATGCTATATGGAATATCGTTTCCGATGTCTCTTATAATCTTACAATTAATGAAAATGTAAGGACGGACGACGAAACGTATCCACTATTTGATTCATCAGGGTCTAATGCTGTGGAACGGTGCCCTGGGTGCACGGATGCGAGGCACCGCGTGCCTCTGTTATAGGTCCCAGCACCCGCCCCCCAAATAACGTTGTACGGCCCTTCGTGAACCAAATCATGAATGTCTCCAAATAACTAGATAACGATGGAAATTCGAGCGGAAGTGTTCCGAAATTTCACTATTGAGCCTTGATCAATTCGAACCGTACATACACTGAGACTAATAATTTTGTCAACAACTCCATAATCTTTAAAGGAATATTGACCCTAAACAACTAGCTTGGCTATTGAGCGATGAATGGAGGTTGATTCAAGTGTAGATATTGTGCTATATTATACAAGGTCATTCTCCGACACACTTTGAATTAAAATTTTACCTCGCCTTGTGATTAGAATAAAATTTGGCGCACCTATTGTTGATGCAAAGTTTTAAATTTTTATCTCCAATAGTTTTGAAAATGTAGCTGCGTCAAAATATCAAGCGCGCAAAAACCGCAACCGCTAATTTTCAAATCACTCTAGACGATGACCCATTTTCGCTAGAGACGTGGGAATAGTGTCATTTTGTAGCTCTTAGCAGGGATATACGATAAATAAGTAATGTTGATGTTACATTTTAAAAGCGCTAAACAGACTTTACTTGCATACGAGTAGGTATGTATAAGTATAATCCGTCACAATAATAATGAATCAATTTGTAAAATGTGCGTTTACCTACCTGGAATTTTTATAAGTCCATAAGGACTAGTGTAAAATTCATAAGTAAGGCTTTGGCGACATTTTGACGTGAATACGTCTATGTGCTTGGTTTACATGGGGGGTAAAACGAAAAAAACGAGTGTAGCAAAATCGGGGGATACGGTTTGGTATTATAACTCACAAAGTACCCGTCAGATTCAAACGGAAATTATACCATTACATAGGTGAAGGTTCAAAGAATTCATTGAGCGCAGTTAGAATGTTGACACAGCGCGCGTAGTGGAGGGGGAAGCGCCCCCATTTTGATGATATTTCGCGGTGTATTGAAATTTGTATTTATTATAACTTTCGACTCAAACAAGGTACGAATTTCAGGAAAGTTTTAAACGATAGCTCTCGTAAAATTCTATCTATTGCCTATAAAATATTAGTATAAAGTATTGACAGTAATTTTTATATGGTGGAATGAAAGAAATGAGCCTACATTTTGCGGCACGCAGCATAACTTAAGATTTACCCAAGACAAAACGAATTTGCGAATTATTTACATAATCTACTTTAGGTTATCTAGAGAAGTACATAGCGGTTTTAGAAAATATTCATTTTTGTGGATTTGGTGAACATTTGAAGCAAAATTTTTGCTCTGCTATCGGAAAATAAAGAGGAATTCATGAAAAAAATTATTTAATATTTTCATGTGTTTCAGAATTTGTTCAAAAGCTATAATCCGTTATACTGATGTATTCACGTTAAATTCACGGCTGCATTGTAGATACAGCCAAACCACCTTTTTTTGAGCGACACTGTACCTACATACCTACTCATTGGTTTTCTTCTTAAGAATGTCAGAATACTCGAAATTGTGCCTGAAATAATATTCATTTCCTCAGCAATTCAAAAGGAAGGAAGCGAATATAGGTACCTATAATTGCAGGTAATTGTCTGTAATTCTTGCATCGTAAAAATGCTAATAAAACCAAAGATAAACATGCACGGCGAAACGCGAAAGCCATTTCATAAAGCCGCGAGGGCCACGAATGGTTAACTGTCGAAGAATGTCTTCGATGTCTTCGTTCTTCGATCGCGTCTCTTCCTTCTCCTTGAGCGTGACATTCACCTTGATGAATCAGAGCGTGGTACTTTTATTATTATAGCTGTGATAGCAAATAAACTACATGACTTTTCACGTGTTTGATTTTCTAAATGCTAACGCGATGGGAAATACTATCGAATATGAAATATAGCACATGAAGACTATGAAGTTTCGGTTGCAAAAGTTGACATTTTAGAAGGCGTCATTTGAGGTTATGCAATGACAGGCTGTAAATTGCATTAGCGACGCAGAGAATGTTTGCAAACCTGTGTATTGGGGAAATCATTACTTATCGGTTGTATGTACCTACATATCTGAAATCTAAAAAGTGAATTTTGTATCTGTCCATGTCAAAATGGGGCCGAATGGCGTAAACGAACCGTGAAGAGCGGAGAAGAAATCGTCTAACACATTTCTACATATCTGAACTTAAATTCGATTTATTCAAACAAGTCTATTGTCTTCTCTTGTAATTTATTACCCATTATAATTATAATATATGTATATTTTTTAAGTTAATTGCATTTTCTATAAGCTCAGAGTTTTAATCTGAAATATTTCACTTTTCTTTTCTGGAATATACGCCTTAAAATATCTCAAGCGTGAATTTCTTATATGGTGTTGATTGTAAACTCCAATCTGTCAGATTTACGAAGCCAAAGATCAATGAACTAACATGATTTGATATACTTAATAAACTGGACTATATTCAAACATTGTATTCATTTACTGCTCCTAATATTCAATATTTATTGATATAAGGCTAGAGATGTAACTGTTACCGCTAATCTCGGCCCGAGGGCTATTTACGATGAAATGACGTGTTGATGAGCGGATATGATGACGGTCGATGCTGAGAATACAAATTTCTTCGATTCCGCATGCCTTGTTAGGTTATGTTACTGGAATTATAAGTTATAACAAGCATCAACATGGCGTTCAAATCAGCGCGTTAACTGTAATCGGTTTTTATCGATGTGCACGATTTAACTTCAGTCATTGCGTGATTAACTTTAATATTAATGCATATTACGCGAATAGTTGATTATTAATATAATAAATAATAATTGCATTAATGAAATGTAGACCTTGACATAACCGCAAAATATCTCATGAAAGGTAATCCACTTAACTAACCTAACCTAACGTAACCGCAAAATATCCCATGAAAGGCAATCCAATTACACATTTAAAAAATTACATACTTTTTATTAGAAAATCTTTTAGTGGTATTCATGAGTATTATTATTCTTGATTCTCGTATAAAATAGATATTGTGCCTCGCAAACGAAACAAAATTTTCAAGTTGCGCACTACTTGAAGGTGTCGCAATGTGGAATTCACCATTGTGTGGCAATTTAATTACAGATTAGTTATCACTGCGCGTCGTAGCGTCGCAATGCAGGTGTAAAAGCAGCAACAATCGCCCGCCTGTCGACTTTTATTGTACTCATTTATGCACGCCGATTTCTCACTGCTGCGAATCGCATGCAACGAAATGCAAGCTCAAAGCACAACAGCCAAGAAAATTTTTATTATGTGGATTTTGTTTGTAAATGCCGAGTTAGTCGAGAGAATATTTTCGTCACGTGCCAGATAAGTTGAAATTATATGTTAGTTATTGTATAAAATTTGTCAACTTTCAGAGCAGATTCTTGAAATCATTACAGTACTTACTATAAATGCAATTATAATTTAGAGTTTTTATTAGAATTTACGATGATGTCATAGGAATACCGACACACAAGAGGGATAGTCCCCTAGCGCTCCTCTCATTTTAATGTTATCGCCAAAGTGATTATTCGATAGAGCTTGTTTTGACGATTTGATCGTGAAAGCGATGCGAAGCGACTACGGGCCAACTGCTAGTCTAAAATAAATCAGTACTTAATTTTTTAATATAAAATGACAAAATTGACGTTTTTGAAGTCGGGGTCTGAATTTGAGGCAGGTGCTAAATCTTCCTGAAAATCATTTTAAAAAATATAGAAAATAAGCTTAAGTTACTAGAATCGTTTTTGCACAATCTGTAGTCAGTATGAAAAATTGAATCGAAAAATTTTGACATACATTTTGACATTTATTTACAATAATCGCAAATCCATTCTTTTTTGTTAATATTACATATGTATTAATTTATTATGTGTATTTAAATTTATGTTGTGAATGTTTTATTTAATATTTACAGTATTGCTAGAATTTCACATTAATTTATTAAACAAATTAGTTTATTGAATGTTTTTATGTATTTTTGTGTTCCCGTTACCAACGAATTCCCGCATGTAACGGATTTCTTTCCCGGTCCCGAAATCTGCGTTACACCGGGGTTCTACTGTAATAACAATAAATATGCCAAACATTCGCTAATAAATCGTGGTATATAGTAGGAGTGATGGAGAGATGGGAGACATGGTGATGGTGGGGAGAAAGATGGAGAGATTAGGTGAACCGTAAGCAGAGGTCGTGGAAGAGTGCATTGTGTTGGTGTAAAAGGGATCAAGGGATGGAAGATTAATGAGGAGGGGGAGGGAGAGTTGGTAGACGGATGAAGGGAAAAGGCGGCAGTACTTGAGCTACAGCGAAGCGTAGATCTTCTAGTAATATATAGAATGCTCAATTACACTGAAGAGGCATTTAGAAAATTAATAATATTGTTATTTATATTTACAACATTACAACAAACAGGCACCGAACTCAAAGTGACGCTGAGGGCGCACAACACAACGAAAAGGGCCGAGAAGTAGTGCCTACAAACACCAAGTGGCCAATTAATAAATAATGCCAAACTGATTTAGAAAAGTAATGATAAAGTCTATCTTAGTCACACCAAACGAGTTGTCCGTCGTTCCTTCTCATATAGTATAACTTTAAATGTTCCGCAATGTTAATATATCTCACAATTGGTTGCCACAAATTAACTTATATTATCGAAAAATACGAAAAATGTTTCGCGTTATTTCGCATAAAGAGCTAATTTTACGTTATTTCGCGATTACCAAAAAATCACATCTCTAGTTATAACTTTCAGAAAATAAAATAAACCGGTAACGGTTCTTATAAAACGGTTTTTGTAAAATAATAGCGGTTTTTGGTTTTTACCAATGTAAACAAAACGGTCACCTTTTACAGAAAAATGTTAATAGTTACATTTAATTTATATGCACCAAACGAGTAAATATAGTTTGATTATTAAAATTTAAAACATTTATTTAATTAAAATATTAAATGTAAATATTAAATATATAAAAGAATTTTCTTGATTTTTTTCTAGGTTTCTTTGCTAATTCCCTTCCTTTCTAAGTACTCCATCAACTGATTTCGTATTTCCGTCGGAGATACATATAGCTCAATGAAATAAGATTAGGGCATTGTAGATATTTTTTATAAAAACCGAATATGAACCGTTTAAAAGCTACATTTAAAAAAATGAAATGGGTTTAGTAACGGTTTTCCTTTGTGCAATTAAAGTAAAAATGGGAAATATATTTGCTCAAAAACGTCCTCAAAAAAATACGGTTTACCGCATTTCGGTAACCGTATACTTCGTATCCCTGGTCTCTGGTGCAACAATTTTATGCTAAATCAAATTGCAATAACTCCATAACGAGCCAGAAAGACCACTCGATACTCACGGAACCTTTTGTCATGAAAGTACTGCTTCCATCACTTGTTATGTAAAGTTTTTTGGCGCAATTCCTGAAATCGATAAAGTCAAATAAATTCACATGGACAAACCTCAGAGCATATATGTACTCCTTATATTAAAATATGTACTTAGGGCAGATATCATAGTCGCTCTTGAAAGTTTATTGGTAGACTTTTGGTCTCATAAATATTCTCCTTAGCACAATCTAATATAACAACAAAGTGCAATAAAGCCGTAATGGGCCACCAATTAGGAACTATGAGCCCAGAAAATTTGTCGATAGAGTTTTGACTCACCCTGTATAATTTAAAACCACTTTGTGGACCGGAATAATATTTATATAAGGAATAATAATAATAATATAACCTTAAAATGTGTTTTGCAGAATTGCATCAAAATTTCAACCCACCTTTTTTACATTTGATTCCATAAAATTTTATAACACATTCTAGATTCTAGATTAGGATGTATCCGCGGGCTCTGAAGTTTACCAACCACTGATATATTTTTGAAAAATACATATCGTTTTTAATAAAATGACATTTTTTATTGACAAAATAAATATTGTTAAAGAAGAAGGAACAAGAGATATTTACTCATATACTACTAGATAGAGCACTTCGTATCTTTTACGTATTAAAATTTTATGCGGCACCGAAGTAGGCAACCAGTCATGTTGTAGGCAAAAGTCTTATATGAAAATGTGGGAAGATGTAAAGTATGTTTTAAATATTTATTAATTCTTAGATAATATCAACTTATTTAACGTATGGCTACAATTAATTTGCTTATTTTTTAAATAATTTATAATTGTGCTGTTTATAAGTTATTAAAAGGTTTCAGCCTACAATGCGCCGGGTTGCCTAAAGCGTTAGGTACATATTTTATTCGAAGTGCTCCATCTAGTAGTATATGGGTAAATATCTCTGAAAGGAACTGTAATATTGTTACTTTTACTAAAAGTAAATATTTAAAAAATATAATACGGTAGCTCAATGGCAGAGCCCTGCAGTACTCATGCAGTCGTCTGCGGTTCGATTCCCAATCGTACGATATCTTTTCATTAATCATTTGAACTTAAAATAATATTGGAATATGAAATTTCATAATTATAATGTTAAAAAAAATTATTTAAGCTCAAAGAATCGAGAGCTCAGCACTTCCGTCAGACAACCTTGACACACAGGTAGGATCGCCTACTGAAATAAAGGGTTCGTACAGTCATATCGCAAGCAGTGGCTCGTTCATTCCAGGGATAAGTTATACATTCAACGAAGCGTATTGCATGATGGGAAGTGATAACATGATCAAATTCGCTTGACACAGCATCATCAGTGGACCTTACATTAGATCACAATGACTGCGAGGGGTAAGAAATGTACGATGCACGAAAATTATTTTTGAGGCGTCGTAAAGTATGCATAATGTTTTTTTTTTTGTGTAACTATACCACAATAATTATCCAAATTTCTTATGAATTTTTTCTATCAATTTTTTTTAAGAGGTGCTAAAGAAAACGAATGCTCCATCTTGTTGATAGCCTAGAGTTCCCCGTTTTACCATAGGTATACTTAAAAATACCGAATGCAAAGTAAAAATTACTTAATTCGTAATTAATCTACTAAATTCTCAACAATAAATTAAGTAAGTAACCTGTCTCATGTGTAAATGCATTTGAACACAAGAAAGGTTTGATTTACCTATCGTTTCCTTTGCTTGTTATGCTTATGCATATCGCTCATCAAATCCCGGTCTTTATCCGCCGACGTAAATCTGCGGCATGCATCTATATCTTGATGTTTTCTATTGTTATCGCAGGTTCCTCGCGCTGTAAGTACTTGTACATGCTCCTACTAACCATTCATTATCTCTCCTATTATCTAATTGCCATATCTCTCGTTCTAAATCTTGGTATATCAGCGGATCGCCGTTTTTGTCCATTGACTCTGCAATTGCATCAAATTACTTGTGGTTGTTACTTGTGGACAAGAAGAACATTAATTATAAGCTACTAGTAATAGTAACGTTCTAAACAATAACAGTTATTAATATGTAATTTTTGGACAATTTGGAGGTAGAATAATAAATAATTAACTGACTTAATGAAAATCTCCGCAACCTGCAATTAACATTGAGCAAATTCTTTGCAAGGAATTTGTCGTCATTTCGCCTACGTGCTCGCTGCAGATTAGAAAACGAGAGCCGCACAGCCTCCGCATGTTTTCGCGGCGTGTTTCTGCTTAACCCAGATCGGTTCCTCGTTCCTGCTGCGCCTCACCTGCATGCAATGTCGCCGAGCCGCTGCAATCGAAACCGGCGCGCTGTCTTGTCCGCCGCCTGGCAGCTCGTTTGCGTGCGCATTGCGATGGCGCAGATTAAGCTCGATTAAACGTGAATTAAACGCGTCCATATGCCGACATATGAACCGCGCGGTAAAAGCGATGTAATGTGATCATTCCAGTGCGCAGGTAAACAGCGCAGGTAAGCGCTAATAACACACTCGGTCAACTCGTGTTAAATGCGTTAAATTCGAGGCTTGCACATAAAATATTTAAATGCGGCTAAACAATCCACAGGCCAGAATGTGGTTTCAACACATATCTACATAGTTAGTTGTTAGGGAAGCTTATTTGGTAATCTGTTAAATAGGCTAAGACTAATATTATTTTTGAAGAATTTATTTAGTAGATTGATATTTATGTTTTATAATACGCTACATACATATTTACGTATGTACATAATGACTTTTCACGTACAAACTTCACTGATTTAATTAGATTTCCACAGCTTTCTATGCCCAAAATAAACCACAATAATTCATTCAACGACTGTAAATATTGTCTGCCGGCCGTCAAACAAACTTAGGTGTTGTTTGTTCAAACTTTCAGCGCTGTGGTGAAATGTGTGGTTGCAACTGTTTTCAAACAGTTCAAGGCTCCAATCAAATATTTACTATGTCTTAATGCATTAAAGTCGTCTAATTAGTGTGGTTACTGCGGTTAATGTCGTTAATATAATGAATATGGCTAATGTGCAAGTTGCAGTTGCCATAGGTGGAATTTAATGTTCCATCCGTTCCAACTGACCATACCTAATATAGTATGTCATAAATATAACTATAAATATGAATATAAAAATGAATAAATCTTCTTTACGAGGAACTTCAAGAGGAACTTGCAATTAGTTGAACGTGCGATAACTCCCAGCCATTTGCCAACATGCCAACAGACGCAGCGAGAGATGAAGCCTACAAGTAGACGTGGAAGCGTCGAAGAAATGCAGAAGAAGCCTTTCACTTGAATTAACCGACTACACAATTTTTCCGATTTGATTCGCAGCGTTGCAGGTGGAAAGGAAAGAACGGGATTTCATTAGATAGCAACATTCAATTACGGATTATATGTTAGAATGTATTTGAAGGTCAGTCAAGGTCGCATCTGGATATATGTTTTTTTTTATGAAGAGAAGATTATAGAGGAAACTTTAGACATTAATGATGATGTGGACGTTTGATGTTGGTTTTTCGTGAAAGCGTAGCTAAAGACTGACACACAATTTGCATCGGACTGAGTTGATTGAAACCGAAATTGAAATTGAAATCGAATCGCGCATGACGATTTTGGTTATGTACTGTCTCGTGTCATGTTAGTGAAGGAATGAAAGTAGGATTTTTAATAGTAGTTATTGCTTAAATTTTAACCAGAATAAGCAGCCAGGGATAGAAATAATAATGAATAAGGAACAAGTTAGTAATCAATTAAAGTAATTCTATTCATGAATAATCTAAATTTTGTCTGCACCGATCACCAATTGTTTGCGTATTTTCATTTGTTTCCAAACAAACAATAACTTCTACGTAACAAACAAACAAACGATCACAAAAGAGAGAAACAGAAACGAAATTATAATTACTCAAGCCTTCAAGTTACGCACAATGATGGGGAAATAAATAAGTGAAAGACCAGTCAAGTATGGAGTTTGTATGAATTGATACAAATCCTTAAAAGCGCGTGGAGACAATGCCCATTCAACTGTGAGCATACCTTTGTGAGAAAGAGAAGAAAATAGAGGAAACGTGCGGGAAAGAACTATAATTATAACAAGGCACATGGTATCTAAAACAATAAAACAATATGGATGTCACGTTACGAAACTAAATTAGAGTTATTTCAATAAAATCTTGAGAAATTCAAAGAATAATTGAATAATTTAATGCTCTTATTCAGCAATTAATTTAAATTCACTTAAATACGTCTTATTCTTATTCTTATTTATTGCTACTTGTTATTTAATGTAGTATATTTGTATATCAAATTATATAACCCAACTTTAGTTTGGATATCTTAACGGTAAACAAACAGGTGAGAATTCCGCTTAGTGATGATTCAACACTGATGAAGATTTTCAAGAATGTATAACTTCTTAATCACTCCTTACTAGGAAATGTTCATCTGAGTTGAATGAACGTCCACGACCTTGACCTTGATTTGAATCCTGTGCTGGAGTCGCCGAAATGTGAGCAAGCTTCAGCGTCAATGTATTAACAGTTATGTCTTTGATTCATACTGCTTAAGCCTCTATGAAGCTTAATGTTACCTTCAGCAACCTTATACTAACTTTGTTGCTAAATCACCTGAAATCAGCGCGAATCCTTTCATTTCTTGATTTTGATTAATAATCGGTATTCGAAACGTAAATAACTCTGCAATCTACACCAGCCAAAAGTAGTTCGTTAGGTAAATCGCATTAGACTTTAGATACTTAGTTTACTTAGTTTCGTATCTAATGACTCAGTGTTACAATCATTCTTAATTACGTAGATATATGCACCGCTGTGCTTATCGTTTGCCTTACACAATTTTCATCTTGAATTGATTAATCTGTGAATTGATTAGTATAAAAAAAATACCTCAGTTATTAGTAATGGAGATTGTACTCTTCGCCTGCTGCACTTAAGTCTGCATTCGTGTAACAGTATCTATAATGCATAGGAAATTATTCGAAATTATATGATATGTACCTGCATGTGAAATTGCTCGTACGTTCGCACAATATTGTATTACGTGAGATTAATTTTTCCGACTGCGACCGCGCATACAAACGCGAGTAATGATAGAAATTGTTTAATGAATGCTAAAACCGCGCTGAAATGAGAAACGCGAAGCGAGTATCTTGATTGCTGATATACGAAGTACGATATGTCTTATTTGTTCATTTGGATTTCATGTTATTCTGATTTAAGCTGGAGTGAGTTTCTAGCGAGTATATTAAGAAAATTCATTTATACAGTGCAAGTGAAACACGTAATTTATTTCCAGCCAATGTTAATAGATATAGTGTTTGTTGTAGTTCATAATTTAACTAAATTATACATTCAGTAATTGAATTTCCTCCCGTGATTAGCAATATAATGTAACGTAATAATTTTTAATCAATATAAAAATCTAGTGCCACGTTGTGTGCGTTTCTATTTGTTAAGGTTTATATGCTTTTATCACATCATCACTGATTGTGAATGTAAATGTAAATGCAAGTGGGTTACATCACGCAATAAGTTTATGATTATATACTTGATCAATGATTATAAATTAATAGTAAAGAAAAAATACGAAGCGGTGTAAGTTGTAATTATGCAAAGACCCGCGGGTAGCATTGGTTACTAAACATGTTCATATGTAAGATTATAATTATTAAAACGTTTTGTATTGATTTGAGAGTTGAACGTATCTAATGAAAATGAGTATTGAAGAAAAAAATGTGGAAGAATTATCACTTTCATAACAATACTTTTCATCAGAATAAATCTTTTGCAAGTGTAGTCCAGTAATTTCTCTTTTTCTTTCTATTTGTGTTTGTGTTTTCTTGCGTGTTGTTTAACTTTTGGCATTCAGCGTACGGCCCCTGTTACTATTCGCTATACATATAATGTTTGTTTTCTCGTTCAAGTAGTTTTGCATGCTTACAAGTTTTCACACTTGTATCTATATTTACTACCATTGTGCTAATCGTACAAAGTGTTATTCAATTTGTAAATTCGTACGAAAGTGCAGGTATATGTTGGGTATAGGATCACAAAACAAGCAAATAGAAATGAGTAGAGGGCATGTAAACTGCAAAAGTTTAGTGTTAGTGCTAAAAGCATTACAGATTAGCAGGCAGATATAGGTCTGATAAAGTAATTAAAATTTTATTATCGATAAACAACTTAAATTCACAAAGATCCTAATATAATCTATAATTTTATGTTCAATTTTTTTCCAGATTGTAAAATACATAGGTAAAATTCAATACCTGTTATTCAACACATGTCATAACCAAAAAACATCTAATTAATTATTTACCAAATAACTTGTTAATTAGATATGGAAAGAACTCCTGATACAACATCAGTAGAAAGGGGATCTTAATTTAGGTACACGTACACAAAAAGTGCGTCTATATTTTCATAAGAAATTTGTTAGAAGCGAAATTAAATTTCAAGGAATCTGAATGTAAAAGCGCAAAATTAATTACTTACGTTCCATTGTTTTGATTGTTCACATATAAAATGCCATACTGAGCGCCAAAAACATTTTAAATAAATCAGATGAAAATAAAGGATACAGCGGATATCCGATCTCCTTATGTTCCATTTTCTCCAATATCAATTTAAACCAGGCACCGGCAACCTATTAAGGCGGAAGAGTCCACAATCAAAATTTAACAATAAATAAACAATAAATATTACATGCACAAATAATGTTTTCCCAGTGGTGCTAATCCGAAACTTTTCCTTTCGACAGACATATAGATACGAGAAAAACAGCAAGTTGTACGGCGACCCTTTATGTCGCAAGTCTTTTCTATGAGAAATGCAGAACTCAGCAGAATTCATTTGAAAATCTACCACCTGCATATTGAAAACATTTTAGCTATTCTACTTATTGTTAGTATGCACTTTTTTCAAGATTTCTGTTTATTTTTGTCAGCACTGAACATTTCTTCAGGAAAAGTTCGAAGACCAGTTGTTTGCTACTCCGTCTAATTCAAATTCAGACTGCCCAATTTTTTGGTTACGTTAGGCTCCTTATACAAATTGTAGAAATGGCTTATTCGGGCAATCACTTTGCTTTGAATTCTACGGATTATAACGGTGCCGAATTGGTTTGTACATCAACTTTATGTTGATAAATGATACATAATATGAAATCTGGGTAACTTGCAATCAGGTGTGCGGATTATCGAGGTTACACTCTATTAGAAATTTTATTAAATTCATAGGTTTCTTAATCGTGTGTTATCTATACATTATAATATTCATAGGAGTAGAAAGTAGTAGGATAGTCAATAGTTGTATTCTCTACATTTTTCAGCGATTATCTGCACAATAACAATATTCGCTCATACGACACATCCGAAGTCATAAAGCACATATGAGAATTATTCATTCCCGCAGTAAACACTATCATGACACACACTCAATATCGCTTTCTGCTCCTTGCTTTCAACTCTATGCATACAATTTCGAACCGACAATCACTACAATAAGCACACAGTTTCATTTCAATATCCCTACGTCTATCATCAGTCATTGCGCTGCCTTCACTTGCAGCTACACCTATACTTAGTGGTAATAATTTTATTTTATTCCATCATCGTCTAGGCTGGAATTTATTGGACCAATTTCTACAGCTCGGCAGCGCGGTAACCAGTAACTAGCTGGGAAAAGTAATGAGAATGAGCATAAAAATAGTGTGAGTTGTGGTTTGCGTATATACACTGCCTAGACTCATAACATACATTTGCATACATTTACGCTACAGCGTTAATAACAAGATTGTCTAAAATAGTCTAAACTTTGCATGCGCAAAAGAACAAATTGTGACGGATATATTGTCCTTACAGACTAATGAATAATGCAACGCGTCACAATGATAATGCGATTCCTGCACGTGGGAAACGGACGCTGAATGTGTAATTCAATCAATTGGTGGATACCAAACAAAGCAAAACACACACAATCCAACTATACCTCGCGATGTACGCATCCTAATCTAAGTCTGCCATTTACTACTAGTATTTGCTGCCATTGCATTCTCCAACTTTGTATTCTGCATTTGTACTTACGTAAAAGTAAACAAACTTCTCCTCGCGAAACGTATGTGTAGAAATTAAACGATTAGTTTAATCGCAACTGTGATAAGGTATATAAAAAAACAAAAGCATTCTTCCTTCGTCATTTGGATTTATCAAGTTAATTGCAAAGATAATTGTAATTTAAATATTTGTTGGTGGAGCAAATGAAATCGTTAATTACAACTGCATTATTGAATTGTTAATAGCTCTACCATATATTAGTGCGTGAAATTTCTTATTATAAACACTTATTGCTAGATACTAATCAAAACCAACCGTATACAAGAACCTAACCCTGGTTTTTGTAGTGCGTGTAGATTAGCATTCTAAGTTTACCATTTACTATTGCTATTCTTTCAATCTTGTATTCTATATGGGCGCAAGTAAACAAACGTCGCTTCGGCAAGCGCGTGTGAGGAAACTAAATGATTAGCTTAATCACAACTGTAATAAAGTAAAAAGTAAAAACGAAAGGAAGAAAGTCATTTCGAATTAATCACACTGCGAACTTAATTTACGGACAATTTGTTTTGTTATCTCTCTACTTAATTTCCTGCGTATAATTTACTTACTTAGTTTGTTGCTGTTTGTTATAACGTTTGTAGTTGGGTTGGGTAGCCACATATTGTTCGATTGTGATGCATTGCAAGAGGTTCTCATTACTGTGACAGTGTCACAGATGCAAGCAGACTGGATCAGTTTACGCTGCACTCTTTGCTTTACACTATAAACTATACAATGGCGAACAGGATGTTGTCGTTTTATGTTCAGTATTTATCTTCTTATGTTTGTGTTTTACATTGCAAAGAACTGATACTTAATTCTAGGTACAGAATGTACTCATTGTCATTGTCACTCATTGTCAATATACTAACATAGTCTCGTATACCTAAAGGAGAAAATCATCAAATAACAGCAAATGATACACAGTGAATGCCCTAAAAGTTCTAATAAATTATCATGTAGTGTTACTTTATATTTTGTCTTATTTTTTTGTAATATTTAAACCCACAATTTCGATTCTCCTTATTAACTTGAATCTAGCTGGGTACAGGTTAGAAATGTGTGTAACTCGTACTCAGGTGAGTGGAATACGCGCGTTGGACATAAATCCAACAGATTGGCGCGATCGGAATGAATCCGAATGGCTCGTAATGGAATGGATGGCTTCCAGGTTAGAGACGTTAGAGACGCAGAAACGCAAGAAACCTCACAAGTACCGACTGCAGCCACACCAATCACTTGCGCGGACGCGCGTCCAGTTGGGTCGGTTTAGTTTTAATAAATATAAATAAACGATACAGACAGCGGCGACACGGTGAGGAAGAAATACCTCCGATGGTAGGACGTCGACTTCGTAGTGAATGCAAAAAGCGCGAGCGCTCGTGCATGAAGCGCACAAATTCAACGAAATTCGAAATTACTGCTAGGATATTTTCATTCTATAAAATACATCAAATGCTACTACTAACTGAGTTAAAAACAAGTTTCTTCGAATTAGAAGAAGACTATATGAGCGGAATAGATAAAGATTAGATTATTTTTGTAAATAGGTTACGTGAGGTAAGGATATGATATTTCCGAGCCGACATTTCATACTTACAACAGGGCAACTGAAGTACAGCGACAATACTAAAACTATGTCTTATAATCATCTATATGTAATTACAGTAGTACTATATCACTTTATGATATACAGATTTCAACATTTACACAAGACAATAGAATACACTAAAACGTAAATATGGCTGTCACAATAAGTATCTTAATTTTTTATAATACGAAGAGTAACTGGTTCAAATTTTATATCATTACTTTTTAAGATACCTACACCATGTAGCCTCGGTAGTGCATTGGTTAGCAGCGTCGTCCATCATGCGTACGGAGTATGCGTATGGAGTGTGGTTCAAATCACAGCTGCCTTACTGGGGATAATGTGTTACTGGGGTTGCCAGGGGCGAAAGCACGGTCCTCGGTCATTGAATTGAAAAATTCTGGGCCGGGGGTGGTCCCAGTACTCCTCCTGCAAGGGAGTCAGTACAATGGGCCCAAGTGCTGCCAGACAGCTGTCTGGCCTCCCGAAAGATAAAAGATAGCTACACACAATTTTCTCATGGAATAAATGATTATGGCTTCTAAAAGCTATTACGGACCTACTGTATACGAGGCATTGTTTTATTTTAAAGTGACCTTTTTGAAGTTAGTGTCCAATATTTGGGCTAGGTACATAAGGAAACACAAAATATGCTAAGATTTCTACAATCGTTATTGCTCAAGATATATTCAAAAATGTGAATTGAAAAATTTTGGTCTCCATAAAGACAGAACTTTGCAGCGACACCCAAGATACGTTTATGCGCATATATAATTAATCAAACAGTCACAGCTGTGATTTACACCTAACTATTTGTCGTAGGTGTTAGTTAAAGTAAAAAAATATAATAAACATAGTAAAGATGCAAATTAGGACCCCCACCGGCCGAAATTTTAACCAGTATTGAAATTCATCATTCAATTTTTAATTGATTGCAATCAAAATCTTTAAGATAGTGCCTTGTTTTCTGTTTATATGCCTTCGCCAATAAGCAACATATTGATTCAAAGTCAAACATACCAGAAGCGTTTATATTGTAACGCTTGTCGCTTGAATTAACCCACACCGGCGTCATAAGATTCGTTCAATTATAAAGCAATTGCCGTTACCGATCAGCACTGAGGCAATTAGATATTCCGGTTGTAAAGCAATAATTGGCGGAATCGTAACACGCCCATTCACACACATGGCAACAAGGTTGTTTGCCTACGTGCTGATTTTGGAGAGCCGATTTTAAAACTGGTGTAATTTGTGTCCGGACAGTTACCACAGCTACGACGGCACAGGTTCCATTTCCTACACTGACCTGGGAATTACACAGCCTCACATCATAAATCCGAACTGTTAGCGCAATTACGAATTTATAATGTTAGAAATTTTGCTTTAGTATTGTCGCTGT